>JAWWLR010000158.1:59938690-59949592 GCA_035041075.1 Acraspis erinacei | reverse complement strand
CCCGCAAGTGGTTTACTTTCACCCCTTCTGCCCGGCAGAAGTGGTAATATCATATGATGTAAATTGAAGTGCTTTTTCTTTTAACCGCTTCATCATCAAATATTTACGAAAGGGGAAAATAGCCAAGGAAAAGGGGGAAAAGAAAAAAGGAATGGGGAAAATGAGAAATAGGAAAAAGAGATGAAGCGTGAAGGGAACGGGGAAAGCTTATAAGGGAAAGGGGACACAGAAAAAGGGGATAGCTATAAGGAAAAGAAAAGCAGAAAATAAGAAACCGCAAAGGGTGAACAGAAAAAAAGAAAAGAGGTAAATCGGAAAAGGGGAAGCGAACAATGAAAGGGAAAATGGAAGAAGGAAAAAGAACAGTGGACCGGGAAAATAGGGAAAGGCGAAAGGGTGAAAAGGGAAACGGTAAAGGGGATTGGGGAAAATAAGGAATGGAAAGGGTGAAAATGGAAAGGGGAAAAGAAGGAGGAAAAGGAGGAAATGGGAGAAAGAGAAAAAGGTTGACGGGAACAGGGAAATGATTAAAAGGGAAATGTTAAAAATGGAAAGGAAATGGGAATGCGAAACAGTAAACTGTCTTGGAGGAAAGGAAAAAATGAGGGAAAGGGAAGAAGAAAACCAGAAACCGGAAAAGCGGAAAAGAGAAAAATAAGAGTGGAGAGGGAAGAATATGGAAAAGAACAAGGGTAAAGGGAACCGGAAAAGGGAGAACGGGGAAAGGGGGAAAAGGTAAACGGGAATGGAGAATGGAAAAATGGGAAAGGGTGAAAATGGAAAGGGGAAAAGAAAGAAGGAGAGAAGGAAATGGGAAAAAGAGTAAAATGTTGACGCGAACAAGAAAAGGATGAAAAGGACATGTTAAAAGGGGATAGGAAAAGGGGAATGCGAAACAGTGAACTGGAATGAGAGAAAGGAAAAGGGAAGGAAAAATTGAGAAACCGGAAAGGATGAAAAGGGAACTAGAAAAGGTAAAAGCGGAAATGGGAAAAATAAAAAGGAAAAGGAGAGAATATAAAGAATATAAAGGGTAAAGGGCACAGGGAAATAATGAAAGGGGATATGGTGGAAATGGAAAGGTGAAACGGTTAAGGGAGACAGAAAAATGAAAGGGAGAAGGGAAAAAACTGTAAAGGGGATTTGGAAAGGGGAAAAGAAAATTTAAAGGGGGAAATGAGAGAATGGTAAAGGAAGAGCGAAAATGGTGAAAGGGAGAACTAAGACAGATTAATTCATTTTCAATTATTTAGGCAAATAGAATTGGATTAAATAATTTTTTTCTCGAAAATTCGTTTTTTTTTCTAAAAAGAATTACTATTGGTCTATTGGAATCTTTATTAACATTGCTTCATTAATTTTCAATTTTTTAAGCAAATGGAATTTGTTTAAATAATTTTTATTAACCCTTTTTTTTATTAAACCTTTTTAATATTTCTGTAGTGAAATATTTATCAATATTTTTCGATTAATTTTTATTTAATTAATCAAATTATATTTGTGTCAATCATTAAAAAAAATTTATTGAACATTATTACGGTTGGTCTATTGGGATATTTAATATCATTGGTTAATTCATTTTTAGTTATATAAACAAATTTCATTTGTCTAAAAAATTTATTTAACTTTATTTAAATTTGTCAGAAAAATTGACAAATTTTGCGGACAAATTGTTGTTTAAACAAATCAAAGGTTGTTGAAAATAAATAATAATGTATTGTTTATACAACTGGAAAATATTTTTGAATAAATTTATGTTGTTACCGATAATAAACTGCCAGTGAGACGAATTCTAAGAAAAAAGCCTTTTTTAAACAAATGAAATTTTTTTACATAATTAAAAAATATTGCATTTAAACGAATTGAATTTCTTTAAACAATTCTAAACTAATTAACCAATGTTGATAATCATTCAACTAAATTAATAGTAATAATTTTTAATAAAAAATAGAATTTTTAAAACAAAAATTATTTAAACAGATTCGAATTGTTAAAATGGAATTTAAAATCTTCCAGATTCTTTTTTGAAATTTTTTCAAATCTTTTAAAACCTTTTTAAATGTCTTAAAATAATTTTTTTTAATGAAAAATTATTTTTAATTTTACTAAGAATCTTAAAAAAAATCTTTTATTCTTTTAAATCCTTTCACAATTCTTGAACAGCTTTTAATTTTTTCTTTTAAATCAGGCTTTTGTTTCAAGTTTTAAATTGATTTTGAATCTTTTCAAAGTTTCTAAAAATCTCTTGAAATTACTGAAATTTCATCTACAAAAAAAGATGTAGATTTGTTATTTATTCATCAAAATTTTAAGGAAATTTTCTAAAAGTTTCAGGATTTCCTAAAAATTGTAGGAAAAATTCAATTCATTTTGACAGATGTTTAGAAGTTCTGAAAAAATTTCAAAAATAATTTAAAATTTGAATAAAATTAAAAAAACTTTCAGATTTCTCGAGATTTTGAATTAAAATTTGGAAGCTTTTCAGGGATGTTTAAACTATTTAAAATAAAAATAATTGAATTTCTGATTTAAGAACTGTTCAGTTAAAAAAATATCAGTGTTTCAATTTTTAATTTTTCTAGCTTAAAATTCCTTAAAATTGTATAATTTTGAATATCTTAAAGTTTACTAATTGATTTTTTAATTCAGAGGATTAAAAATGATGCCGTGGATTTATATTTTTTATATTAAAAAATCGTATTACCTCCCATTTTATAAATGTTAATTATTCAGAATTTGAATACAATATTATTGAATTAAAAAACATTGAAACTTTAATTTAAAAAGTTCAAAATTCAACAGTTCCACTTAAAGTGCTTTCATTTGCATCTAAGCTTTTATAACCTAAAATGGAATTTTTTAAAACATTAGTGCTCGATTTTTTAAATTTCATTGACAGTGAAAAATGTTTGCAAACCGGCCAATCTGATTTTTAAACAATATTTTTTGCAGAAATGAATAACAATAAAAAAATGTTAGAAAATGTATTAAAATCCGCTAATTTTGCTTTCAATGGTGTTCTTCCAAATCACGACAGAATTTATGAAGAGGAAATTTGTTCTAAATGTTCCAACATCATTTCAGAAGATTATTAGGTGTAAAATTAAAAATGTAAATTCCACTTGAACAATTTCGTTTATGTTTGGCTTCGCAAATAAGCTCGTTTTGACGTGTGAATCAGCAGAAGTAAGTTTTGTGCAGAATGGTTGACGTGCGCGCGAGTGTGTGACAGTGTGAGTGTGTGATAATGAAGTCTGGTTGAAAGGGGTAGTAGTGTGAGTAGAGGGAGTGAGGGGGACTGAGAGGGACGTCCAGAACGTCGCGTCGTTTAGGCAGAGGCCCAGCTCGATGAGCCCTCTCTATATGCAGAGATTCCGTTAAATTGCAAACGTCCATTTTCCAGGGTGGGAGACCCAAGGGCAAGGATAGGGGTGAAGATTTGTCGCTCTGGCCTAATTAGGCGCTGCCTTAATATCCGGAACACGTAGGCACCTCCCTATGAGACTCGGATCTCTCGTCTCGTTAACCCTACCAAGTCTCTCTCTCCCTACCCCTCCCCCCCCTCTCTCTTGCGCCCTCTGGAAAACCGGGAAACTCGGGACCCGACCGTGAATTTATTTATTAATCGGCAATTTTACAAATTTTTAGAAGAAAAATCTCTCCAAATTCAATTTCAACAGTTTTAAAAATAATTAGTTGAATTTTGAACTTTTTTAAATATATCATTTAGTTTAGAATGCCCAATTAGAAAATCTTTCACTTTAAAAATTTTCTATTTTAGATTTTTAGTTTTTTAACGTACACTTCAATTTAAAGAATTTTAAAATGCAGTTTTAAAAACGCAATCAGTTAAAAATTAGAAACGTTTAAAATCTAAGATTTTTGATTTAGAAAAAAAACATTTTTAGTTTATCAGCTGTGAATATAAATAAATCAATGATTTTTTAAATTGAATTGTACATTAAGATTTAAAAAGTAAATAATAATTGATTGTACAAGACGATTCGGTATCAGTTCACAATTTTAGAATGTCCAGATTTTAACTTTAAAAATGCAACTGTTCCAAATGGAAAGTTTTATTGTTTAAACAAATGCTCTATTGGAACTTTATAAACTTTTTAAATTTTAAATAAATTTCAAAATAATATATTTATAATTAAAGTGTTTTATTACATTTTAAATATAATTTTAGTCTAAAATTTTCGATTTTTCATGCTGCAATTTAAAAATGTTCAATTCAGAAAAAAAATAGTTCCTTAATATTTATAAATATCTGAAAATTAATTAAAAATCACCAATTATAAAATAAACTTTGAAAACTGAAGAAAACTAAACTTTGAACGTTAAAATTTTAATTATTCTATCTAACCAAATTTAATTTGTAAGTAAAATTATTGATTTTTGATGTATAAATAAAAATTGAACATCTAATATTCTTAGAAAAAATCAAATAAGTTGAAAAGATATTTAGAAGATTTGAAAAAATTCAAAATTATTCTAAAAATTCAAATGATTTCAAATAATTTAAACGAAGTGTCTATTTGTGCTAATAGTCCACGGCTTAATATAAAACAAAATATAGATTTTGGCAGATTGCAAAAAAAAAAATTAGAAGCTTTTCAACAATTTTGACAGGCTTCAGAAGAACAAAAAACATTTCCTAGGAAAATTAAAAATGATTTTTTATTTCAATCAATTAATTTTAACAAAATATTTTTTTAATTTATAAAGATGTAAAAAATTGTCAAAAATGAATGTGGTAGATTTTAAGAAAATTTCTTTAATCTATCAGAATTAAAAATAAATTATTTAAAAAAAAGTTTAAAACAACCTGTAGATTTTCAAGATTCTAAAATAAAATTTCGAAGCATTTTATGAATTTTTAGGGACGACTGAAAAATCCCGAAAAATAAAATGCTCGAAAGTGTAAAATTCCCGAATTGGAAAATTCCCGAAAAATAAAATTACCGACAAATAAAATTACCGACAAATAAAATTACCGAAAAATAAAAATACCGAATTGGAAAATTTCCGTATAATAAAATTCCCGGTAGTTAATAATATTCCTGAATTGGAAAATTTCCGACAGAAAATTTTCGAATTATAAAATTTCCGAATTTGAAAATTCCCAAATTGTCAAATTTCAGACTTTAAACAATTACAATTTTTTATAAATATGTTTTATTGATTACAAATACAATGATGACATTTTTTTAAATTTATTTGTAATATTTAAAATTTCTAAAATTATTTTTTCGAAAATCGAATTTTAAATTTACATATATTTTCAAGTAAATCGCGATAAGTAACTTTAAAAACAGAGGGTGACCCAGAAATATTGTATTTCATATTATTTTTCTTTTAAATTCAAACATTAATTTTAGAAATTTTAAACATTAAAAATAATTTAAAAAAATAAAATTTCATTATTGTATTTGTAATCAATCAGATATATTTATAAAAAAAGTGTAATTGTTTAAATTAAGGAATTTTGCAATTCGGGTATTTTATAATTCGGCAATTTTCTTCCGGGAATAATATTATTCGGGAATTTTCCTATTCGGTTTTATTTGTCATGAATTTTATTATCCAAGAATTTTCCAATTCGGGAAATTTATAATGCGGAATTTTTATTACTCGAGAATTTTCCGATTCGGTATTTTTAATATTTGGCAATTTTATTATTGGCGCATTTTAATATTCGGGAATTTTCCAATTCGGTTATTTTCTTTTTTGGCAATTTTTTATTCGCGAATTTTAGTGTCGGGAATTTTATTTTTCGGGATTTTTCAGTCGTCCCCGGGAATTTTCCAATTCGGTAATATTATTAACTTCCGGGAATAATATTATTCGACAATTTTCCAATTCGGGAATTTTATAATTCGAGAACTTTATTATTCGAGAGTTTTATTATTCGGAAATTTTCCAATTCGGAAATTTTCTAATTCTGATATTTTATAATGCGGCAATTTTCTGCAGTGAATTTTATTATTCGCGAATTTTCCAATTCGGTATTTTTAATTTTCGGAAATTTTATTGGTCGAGAATTTTAACATTCGGGAATTTTCCAATTCGCTATTTTTATTGTTCGGCAATTTTATCATTCGTGAATTTGATTATTCGGGCATTTTCAAATTCGGAAATTTTACAGTGTCGGGAATTTTATTTTTCGAGATTTTTCATTCATCCCATTTATAAAAAATTGTAACTGTTTAAATTCGGGAAATTTACAATCCAGGAATTTTCCAATTCTGATATTTTATAATGCGGCAATTTTCTGTCGGGAATTTTATTATTGGGGAATTTTCCAATTCGGTAATATTATAATCTGTCGGAATTAATATTAGACGGGAATTTTCCAGTTAGGTAATATTATAAACTTTTGCGATATTTATAATTGGGAAATTTTATTATTCGGGAATTTTCCAATTCGGTATTTTTAATTTTCGGCAATTTTATTATTCGCGAATTTTAATATTCGAGATCTTTCCAATTTGGTATTTTTATTTTTAGACAATTTTATTATTCGTGAATTTTCCAATTCGGAATTTAATTTTCGGGATTTATCAGACGTCCCCATTCTTAAACTATTTAAAATAAAAATAATTTAACTTTTAATTTAAACAAGGAATGTTCAATTTTTACAACTTTATAGTTGAAACTGGAATTTATCCAGAATAATATTAATTCTGACTTGGAACTGGGAATTTTCAAATTTGAACCAATGTTGAGTTGAAACTGGCATTAGTCCGAAAGAATTAAAATTTGTCTTGGAACTAAATTGTTCACAACATAAAAAGCCTCAAGCAAATATTTTAATTGAAGAAATTAAATTGTTTTAAATTTTTAAAAATTCTAATTTCCAAATATCTTTATTTCTTTTAAAATAATTCCAGAAAATTGACGTTTTTACAGAATTCCTTAATACGTATTCAATCATTTCAAAATAACAAAGCATTAAGCCATTATTTTAATTAAAACTCAAAGCAAATAATAAGTTGATTTTCTTAGTTAAACAATATTAAACTTTAATCTTAATGTAATTTAATGTTGTGAAAAAAATGAATCAGCTATTAATAATTAGGCAATCAATAATATAAAAAGCGTTAAGTAAATTGTTTTCATTTAATAAGCAGTAACCAACGACTCAAAAGGGCCCGATTCTCAGAACCCGTGTAGCTCGACAACTTCTGGGAAAGACGAAAATATAAACTCTCGACAAAAACTTACTTTGCATCGTAACATTACCTAACGAACTTTATCATTCCATCGATTGTCAAAGTTATTACATTCAATTAGCAGCTGCGTAAAAAAGAGGCGAAAAAAATGAAAAAATTTGTACCGATGATGATTCGCAAATGTTGTTTCAACATTTTTAATAAACATTAATTTAAAAATAATGTAGTTGAAATTTTCATTTGCAAATAATACGATTAAAAAATTGCATAAGCGCATATTCGAGTGAAGA
Organism: Acraspis erinacei; assembly: GCA_035041075.1. NCBI lineage: Eukaryota > Metazoa > Arthropoda > Insecta > Hymenoptera > Cynipidae > Acraspis > Acraspis erinacei. Next base: position 59,942,124 of record JAWWLR010000158.1, on the reverse strand, counting down.
TTATTTCTCCTCTCGATGGGCCCTATTAAATTAAAAAAAGAATCATCAATTTTCATCTAATATTTTCGTAGATATTCTACTCGAGCGAGTTTGAAGTCGCCACAGCGTTTCCGTGCGAGCGACGAAAAGCGAGAAATCGCTATCCCCTCCCCAGCGCCCTCAGATGCGTGGTATTGCACTCAGAAACATTTTTGTTTGAATCAAACAAAAAAATTTTTTTGAATTCATATAACGGATTCAAACAAATTTTCTTCTTCAATTAAAAAAAGGTTTATTTAATTTTAAGAAATGGAAAATACTGGCCTTATTTATTTAAACAAATAATTTGTTTAGTACAATTTGTTTCATTTAAACAAGAAATTGACTTTTATTAAACCATATATTTGCTTTAAATCTTTTTATTCTAATTCATAAAAATATTTATTTGATTCAAACAAAAATAGAATGCACAGCAGTACTAAAAAGTGCCGCTAGGTTTGCTAAAGCACTGCCGGTGGTTCCGAAGTTACTAACCTAAAATCAAAATTAATTGATCCTGTGATTGATTTGAATTGGGAACATTCCTTCAAAACTATTCAAATCTTCAGAAATTTTATGAATTCCTTTGAAGGCTATTTAATTCCTTTGCAATGCTTGTCAATCCCTTGTAACCCCTGAAAATATTTCAACTCTTTTCAAATTTCATAAAAAGTTTAAAAGCCTTAAACATTTCTTTGGATAATTAAAATCCTTCGAAATCCTATGGATTATTTTGAAAGCTATGTAAATCCTTTGCAATACTTTTAAATTACTTGATATCTTTTGAAACGTTTCAAATCTTTTGAAATTCATTAAAAAGTTTGAAAGCCTTAGAAATTTCTTAAAATAATGAAAATCTTCAAAACTCTATGAATTAATTTAAAGGCTATTGAATTCCTTAGCAATTATTTTCAATCCCTTATAATCTTTGGAAATCTTTTAACTCTTTTCGAATTTCTTAAATTCCTTTGAAGTTTGTTGAAATCATTTGTAATACTTTTAAATCCCTTGAAATCTTTCGAAGTTGGAAAGCTGTGAACATTCCCTAAAATAATTAAAATCTTCAGAAATTCTATTAATTTCTTTGAAGGCTGTCGAATTCCTTTTCAATACTTTTAAATACATTGCAATCTTTTTAAATCCCTGGAAATATTAAAATCTTTATAATTCTTTAAAACTTTTTAAAACTTCAAAGATTCCTCAAACGTATTGAAAACTTCAGAAGTAATATACGTATATTTCTTTGAAAGCTATTTAATTTCTGTGCAATGCCTTTCAATCATTTGTAATCCCTGGCAATCTTTTGATTCTTTTAAAATTTCGTAAATAGTTTAAAGCCTTCAAAAATTCCTTAAAATAATTAAAATTTTTAGAAGTCCTATGAATTCCTTTAAAGGTTGTTGACATCCTTTTCAATACTTTCCAATACAATGTCTTTTGAAATGTTTCAAATATTTTACAATTCTTTAAATAGTTTGAAAGCCTTAAACATTCTTTAAAATTATTTAAATCCCCAGAAACTCAGTGAATTAATTTAAAGGCTATTGAAATCCTTAGAAATTCTTTTCAATCCCTTTTAATCCCTGGTAATCTTTGAACTTTTTAAAAATCTCTTAAACAGTTGGAAAGCTTTAAGCATGCCTTGAAATAATTAAAATTTTCATGAATTCTGTGAATTTCTTTGAAGGCTATTTAATTCCTTTGGAATCTTATGAATTCCTTTGAACGATGTTATACTGCTCTTCAATACTTTTAAATTCCTTTATATCTTTTCAAATCTGTCAAATCTTTCGAAATTCATTGAAAAGTTTGCAAACCTTACACATTCCTTAAAATCATGCAAATCTCAGGAAACTTTGTGAATTATTTTAAAGGCTTTTGAAATACTAAGCAATTCTTTTCAATCCCTTACAATCCCTGGTATTCTTTTAACGCTTAAAATTTCTTAAACAGTTTGGAAGCTTTAAACATTCCATAAAATAATTAAAATGTTCAGAAATCCAACGAATTCCTTTTGAGCTTGTCAAAATCTTTGGAATCTCCTTGGAATCATTTCAAATCCCTGGAAATCCTTGAAAACTTAAAAAAATTTTCAAGAAGCTGGGAAGCTTTGAATATTCCTTAAAATAATTTAAATCTTTAGAACTCCTTCGAATTTCTTTAAAGTCTGTTGAATTCCTTTGCAATGTTTTTAAATCCCTTAAAATCTTTTGAAATCCCTTAAAATCTTTCAAATCCTTTAAATCCCCAAAAAATTAAATAGAACGGCTTTTAGGGCTGGTCCTATTTTTCAAAACTCCAAAAAAATCATGTAAAGCGTAGCTCAAAATTGAATGGAATAAGGTCGCTCTAGTAAATTGAAACTGGACTTTAAGTCGACAGAAGCGTCGAGACGTCAGAAAATTACAGGAAGGGCAAAAAGGAAAAAAAAAACTAAATCAAGTCCAACGAACCCTCTGCGTAATTTCCATCTGACGGTAATGCGGTTAAAGAGCTTTTCGTCTGCTGGTATAAAAACGTTAATCAACGCATTAACCCCCAACCCTCTTCTTCGGCCGGTTCTCCACGGAGAGTTGATTCTAAAAAGTAATAATGCACCCGGCTCTGTCACTTTTTTACGAAGATTGTAAGAAAATCGCAATTTAAGTAGGATCGAGTTGTTTCTTAAAAATTGGATTCCAGATTTTATATTCTTTTTTCGAAAAGACTATTTAAACCCTAAATTTGAAACGGAACTCCTGGCTTTTTAGGTTAAGCTTTAAGTATGGGCGTAATTTCATTTTTTTTATTGGGATAAGAAAGAAATTATTTAATTTTATCAAATTTTATCATGAACAATCTTTTCCACCAGTGGAAGTAAGCACCCCCATGTCAGTAATAGGTTGTGGTCTTTGAGACCTCATGTCCATAATTAAAGGTTCAATGACCAGTATTTTTAATGTAATTTATACCTTATTTTGACCCCCAAAAAATATCCCAAAATTCCCTTTTTCGAAGTTTAGCTTCAAACGAGGGTCGGTTGGTTGAAAATAAAAAAATTCTGGAAATCAAGCTCGCTACGATGCTCAAATGTAGCACGTTGTGATTCTAGAAAACTGTTATAAATTTCGAATCGATTAAAACCTCTTCAAATTCTTAAAATCTATTAGAAATTCCTTGGAATCTTTAAAATTACCGTAAAATAAAAATGGTGTCAACATTTATCATTAATAATCTTTTGTACTAGTGGAAGTAGGCACCTCCATGTTAGTGACACGTTGTGGTCTTTGAGACCACTTGTCCATACTTAAAGGTACAATGACCAGTATTTTTAATGTAATTTAGACCTCATTTTGACCCCCCAAAAATATCCCGAAATTCCCTTTTTTCGAAGTTTAGTTTAAAACTAGGGTCGGTTGGTTGAAAATAAAAAAATT
>JAWWLR010000158.1:59904240-59916570 GCA_035041075.1 Acraspis erinacei | reverse complement strand
CAGAGCTAATGCTAAAGTCAAACCCTCTAAGCGTTCAATAACTTCGATTACGCGGTATTTTGAAGGTTATGTCAAAACTCTAACATTCTGAGACATCTTGCACCACAGATTTGGGTTCAGTGATCCCAAAAATATATAATAAATATGGTCAGACTCCTAGACTCGAAAAAAAAATTATGAGTTTTTTTGAGGTTATGACAGAACCATGACGTGCTGGGGCTTTTTCAACCTCGAAATCGGATTCAGAGACCCAAAAAACATATTATAAACATGATCTGACCTCCAGACCCGGAAAAATATACTAAAAAAGCTTTATGGGGGTTTTTGAGTTATGTCAGAACCCTGACGTCGTGGGGGTTTTTGGATCTCGGATTCCGCTTCAGTGATTCCAAAAACATATAGTAAACATGGTCTAACTTCCGGACTCGAAAAAAAATGTATGAAGTTATGGTAGATCCATGACGTGCTGGGTTTTTTTGGACCTCGAATTCGGATTCAGCGACCACAAAAACATCATATTATAAACATGATCTGAGCTCCAGACCCGGAAAAAGATACTAAAAAAAGGTTTATGGGTTTTTTTGAGGTTACGTGAGAATCCTGACGTGCTAGTGGTTTTTCGATCTCGGATTCCGATTCAGTGACTCCAAAAACATATAGTAAACATGGTCTCACCTCCAAACCAGGAAAAAGATTTTTTTGTGTGCCATTTTGTGTGTCATTTCAAAACAAAAAAAGCTTTAAACCATCATTTTAATTGACAATTCAAATAGTTTAAAGCTTTAAAAAATTATTTTTATTAAAAAATTTAAGTAATTTTCACTTTTAATATTTTTTTAATTTGAGCTTGTCTTTGTTTAACTTTTATTAATTATAAGCTTTCAACGAATTTTAGAAAATATAAATTTTATCAGAATCTATTAATCATTAATTAATGAGTCAAGAACATAAAAAAAATTATTTTCATTAAAATGTATGTACATATAATTTTGAAAATTGAATTCAGATATTCATTTTCCAACATCGCAAACATTAGAAAAATAATTATAATGGAGATATTTTAATGAAAAAACAAATTTTATCATAAAAATAATAGCAAATATTTAATTACATAATCTGACTGCAAATAATCAATTTATGTGACTTAATTGAAAACCATTTATACTCAGTTTTTTGAGAAAAAAATCAATTTGTCAATCGTCAGTGAATCAGTTCATAATATAAAAAGCAGTAATACATTATTTATATAATTTTATATATTTTTATATAATATTGACGTATAATTTTGCAGATGGAATTTATGTAACTATTTCAAAACATCGAAGACATTTTTACGATTATGAAGTTGGAATAGGGAAAATTATAAATATAAATAAATATGTACAAGTAATTTTGAATAATAAATTCAGGTAGTCATACATTTTACAAATGGAATTTGTTTCAATAAATTCGGTTCGAATTTTTTTAAATATAAATTATTAATGTGGGTCTAGTGTAATATTTATCAATATTGAATGACATGTATTTATTAAAAATATTTTCCAATTGTATAAATAATAAATTATTATTTATTTTCAGCAACCTTTAATTTTTTTAAACACTAATTGTAAATATAAGATTAATTAATATACAACCTTGATTAATATTATTATTAGTTGAAAATAAATAATAATGTATTGTTTAAACAATTAAAAAATATTTAAAATAAATTGATGTCACTTAATGAAAATAAACTGCCAGTTTAACGAATTTTTGGGAGAAAAAAAACATTTTTTACAGAAATGAGATTTGTTAAAATAATAAAAATTTAATTAACCAATGTTTTTAAATATTGTACTAACGAAATATTAATAATTTTTAATAAAAAAATTATTTAAACAAATTCAATTTGTTGAAACAATTGAAAATTAATGAATGAATGGTAATAAATAGTAATAGTAAGAAGTAATAGTAATAAATATAAATAGTAAGACCAATAGTAATAATTTTTAAGGAAAAAAATGAATTTAAAAAATATATAAATTTTAAAAAATGCCATTTAGTTTAAACAATTAAAAATTAATGAACCCATGTTAATAAATGTTCCGCTAGACTAATAGTAATAATTTTAAGGGAGGGAAAACAAATTTTCGAAAAAAAATTACTTAAACAAATTCCATTTGTTTAAATAATTAAAAATTTATTAACCAATGATAATAAATATTCCACTAGACCAATATTAATAATATTGATAGTGATTTTTTCCATGCATTTTACATGGAAAACTTCAAGTCACAACCGCAACTGTTAAAATAAAAAAAATATGGAATTTCTTTTTTCGAATTTGGAATGCAAAAAAATTTTGCCACGCATTTTTGGACTACTCTTTTGGATACTGGAAATTTACTAATTCAAGTTTTAGTTGATAATTTAAATGATTGGTTTAAAGTTAAACAACTTTTTTGCAAATTTTATTTTCTGTTTAAATATTATTAATTTTAGTTGAAAATGTAAATTTTTTCTAGAAAATTTATTCTTTTTCATTAAAAATTATTTTTGTACTCAAAATTTATCTATTTCAATTTTAGTGACAATTTGTCTTTAATAGTTATAAGATTCATGTTTTTCGTTAAAATTTCGTTTTTTTGTTGTTGTTTTTTATAAAAACTAAGAGTCTGGCTTTGAAATTCACATTCTTTGTTGAAAACCTAATTACGTTATTGAAATTAAAGTATTTTCTCAAGAATTGCTATATTTGGTTAAAAACTCTCCTTTTTTAGCAGAAAACCGATTTTTTTTCTTTAAACTCAATCTTTTTGGTTGAAAATTAATTTTTAGGTTGGAAATACATTATTTTAGTTCAAAATTTATCTATTGGTTTGAAAAGTTTAACTATCTTGTCAAAAATTCATTTTTTGGAAAAAGATTATTTGCTTCATTTTAAATGTGGCTATTCTATTTTTGATTAGAAATGTATCTTTTTCAGTTTAAAAATAGTCTATTTTATTAAATATTCATGTATTTTGTTAAACAATCGTCTTTTTTAGTAGAAAATAACCTTTTTGGATAAAAATTCATATTTTTAGTTTTTAATTAATTTTTTTTCTATAAAATTCAACTAGTTGGTTACAAATTAATTTGCTTTTTTGAAAATTTATTAATTTATTTCAAAACTATGCTTCTTGGCTTAAAAGTGAACTATTTAGTTAAAAATTCACCTTTTTGGTTGAGGATTCAAATATTTTGTTGAGAATTCGAGTTTTTTGGTGAATAGTTGATATTTCAGCGAAAAATATAAATTTTCAACAAAAATGATATAGTTTATATTTTAACCAAGAAAAGATTTTTAGTTTGTGTACCACAAAAACAATTGAATTTAAAAAAATGAATTCTGGATCCTGGACATGTTCCGGGACAGGATCCTGTACAGTAAATCTATGAAGATCCTGTGCAGGAATTTGGCAAAGCAACCTGTACATGATCCTGCAATAGAACCTGCATCAACAAAGGAACTCTTGAGTAAACGAGTATAGATTCCTGTACAGGTTTCTTTGCGAAGTCAATTGAGGCGCGGGTTCCTGTACATAAACACTTTGGGTGTCCTTCACAGAATGCCATCACAAAAACGTATATGGCTTACAGCTATAAAGTTGCTTTCCTTTTAGTCCCTTTAAGAATCGAACCTGTACAGGTTCATTCAAAGGTTAAATTGCATACAGGTTCCTTGGCAGGATTGTGTACAAGTTCCTTCGTCAAATTGATGTACAGATTCCTTCGTCAAATTCATGTACAGGTTGCTTCGTCAAATTGATGCACAGGTTCCTTCTCCAAATTGGTGTACAGAATCCTTCGTCAAATTCATTTACAGGAACCGTAAAGATTATCTGTAAGGGATTCATATACAGCAACATGTCCAGGATCCTCCGAGAATCCTGTAAAGGAATTTTCAGCTGGGGAAGGATTATTTGCAACACTTTTTACATCCAGTTTTTTGGTATTGCTTGAACAATTTTAGGAACATGAAGCCGAATTAAAACCTTGTAGTTGCCTCTTTTTAACTTGGAAGTATAGGCTTTTCCGCACAGATCCAATTTTAATTTTCATCATTTTGTTTTCTCGACCCACCCTATATAGAGAAACCTCAGGGGTCGATAATGTTCTCGATTCCTTTTCAACTATGACGGGCTTTAAGTTTCAAGCTCAAGGCGAGAGGGTTAATGCCACCCTGGACGTCGCGTCGCGACGCCACGCCGCGCCGGGCTACATAGACGTAACTTCGTCTAAGGCGATGTGACTTGCGCTCGAGAGCCGCATTTCGTGTTGCTCGTGTAGAGTGCTTGTTGAGAAAATAGCCTATTATTTGTAATGAATTCGAAACGAAACGCCGCGAAATGGAGCGAGGCAGGTCGAAGCCCAAGGAAGGTTCGCTTTATTATGATTGCAACTGAATATAAGCCTCCCTTCGCGTCGAACAGATTTCCACACCGAATTGTGCAGACTGCAGACGATACGCTTCAATTCACCTCTATACTCAAATTATTTTCACAAACATCCCATCTCACGTCTCCAGAATCCCGTGATTCGATTTCTATCCGAGGATTTTCAAATACGATCCAAATCCAGTATCTCCTGTACTTTCAACGCTTCTTTTCAACGTTTTGCAGATTTTCATACAAGTGCAAAGTAAACTCTCTTTTCAATCCAAAGACTGCTTTAAAATTCATCTAAGATGCTTCTTGTTTAGTTTTAGACCAGAAAGCTTTTGTAGATGCTTTTAATTTTGATAGTTTCTCATTTAGCGTTTTCTTCTTCTTTTAAAACATTAAGAGACTTTTCAGTCCTAAATTCTATAAAAACAGGAGAAATGAGATTATTTTTCACAAAAGTAGGGCATTACCCACCTGAAAATTCTAGTACAGGAACCTTGGTGGATCCTGGACATGTTCCTGGATACGAACCTGTACTAGTACCTGTACTTTCCGATTTACTTTGCAAAGAACCTGTACATTCCCATTTACTTTGCGAAGAACATGTACATTCCCATTTACTTTGCAAAGATCCTCTACATTCCCATTTACTTTGCAAAGAACCTGTACATTCCCATTTACTTTGCAAACAACCTGTACAGGAACCTACAATCGATCATTCAAAAATTCCTTTGTTGGTGTAGGATCCCTTGCAGGATTGTTTACATTGTGCAGTTTTCTTCGACAAATTCCTGCACAGGAACCATCAAGATTACCTGTGTAGGTTCGTGTGCAGGATCGTCTCAAGAAATACGTCCAGGATCCTCTGAGGTTCCTTAACAGAAATTTTCAGATGGGTAAATTCTTTTAAATAAAATAAATTTAGATAAAAGAATTTAGGTGAAAATGAAATTTGTGACCAATCCTAATGATCAAAGGCTTATCTTATTCCTCGAAAGAGTGTTTACAATATTATTTGGTTGGGCTTTATTTAAAAAAAATGTTATAGAATTATTAGTTATTTTTCTGAACAAATTTTCTTCAGAATAATTTTTCTTTTAATGAAGACAAAAGCGAACGGCTCTCGCTTCATCCCACAAAAGGCTTTTAAAATTCAATTATGGTGCTTATTTTTTAGTTCTACTGCAGAAAGCTCTTGTAGATTCTTTTAATTTTGATAGTTTCGCATTTAGCGTTTTGTTCTTCTTTTAAAACATTAAGAGACTTTTCAGTCCTAAATTCCATCAAAAGAGGAGAAATGAGATAATTTTTCACGAAAATAGGGCATTACCCACCTGAAAATTCCAGTACAGGAACCTTGGAAGATCCTGTACATGTTCCTGGATATGAACCTGCACTAGTACCTGTACTTTCCGATTTACTTTGCAAAGAGTATATACTTTTCAAAAAATCTTTACATTCCCATTTACTTTTCAAAGAACCTGTACATTTCCATTTACTTTGCAAAGAACCTGTACATTCCAATTTAAATTGCAAAGAACCTTTACATTCCCATTTACTTTTCAAAGAACCTGTAAATTCTATTTACTTTGCAAAGAAACTGTATATTCCCATTTACTTTGCAAAGAACCTGTACATTCCCATTTACTTTGCAAGGTACCTGTACATTCCTATTTCCTTGCACATGCCCTATTTCATTTGCCACATTTCCTATTTCCTTGTACATGCCCATTTATTTTACAAACAACCTGTACAGGAACCTATACTCGATCATTAAAAAATTCCTTTGTTGGTGCAGGTTCCCTTGCAGAATCGTTTACATTGTACAGTTTACTTGGACAAATTCCTGCACAGGAACCATCAAGATTACCTGTGCAGGGTCGTCTCAAGGAACTCGTCCAGGATCCTCCGAGGTTTTTTAACAGAAATGTTGAGATGGGTAAATTCTTTTAAATAAAATAAATTTAGATACAAGAGTTTAGGTAAAAGATGAAATTTATGAACATTCCTGAAGATCAAAATCTGATCTTATTCCACGAAAGAGTATTCACAATATTATTTAGTTGGGCTTTATTTTTAAATTTTTTTATATAAATATTACAGTCATTTTTCTGAACAAGCTTTCTTCACAACAATTTTTTTTAATGAAGACAAAAGCGAACGGCTCTCGCTTCGTCCCACAAAAGGCTTTTAAAATTCAATTATGGTGCTTATTTTTTAGTTTTCATGCAGAAAGCTCTTGAAGATTCTTTTAATTTTGATAGTTTCGCATTTAGAGTTTTCTTCTTCATTTAAAAAAATGAAGATACAAAACTTCAATAGTACCTGTACTTTCCGATTTACTTTGCAAAGAACCTGTACATTTACATTTACTTTAAAAAAAAACATTTACATTCCCATTTACTTTGCAAAGTACCTGTACATTCCCATTTACTTTAAAAAGAACCTGTACATTCCGATTTAAATTGCAAAGAACCTTTACATTCCCCTTTCTTTGCAAAGAACCTGTAAATTCTATTTACTTTGCAAAGAAACTGTATATTCCTATTTCCTTGCAGAGAACCTGTACATTCCCATTTACTTTACAAACAACCTGTACAGGAACCGATACTCGATCATTCAAAAATTCCTTTTTTGGTGCAGGTTCCCTTGAAGGATTGTTTACATTGTACAGTTTTCTTCGACAAATTCCTGCACAGGAACCATCAAGATTACCTGTGCAGGACCGTCTCAAGGAACTCGTCCTGGATCCTCCGAGGTTTTTTAACAGAAATTTTTAGATGCGTAAATTCTTTTAAATAAATTTAGATACAAGAGCTTAGGTAAAAGATAAAATTTATGAACATTCCTGAAGATCAAAATCTGATCTTATTCCACGAAAGAGTATTTACAATATTATTTAGTTGGGTTTTATTTTTAAATTTTTTTATAGAAATATTACAGTTATTTTTCTGAAACAATGTTCTTCAGAATAATTTTTTTTTATTGAAGACAAAAGCGAACGGCTCTCGTTTCATCCCACGAAAGGCTTTTAAAATTCAATTATGGTGCTTTTTTTTAGTTTTAAAGTAGAAAGCTTTCAAAAATTCTTTTATTTTCTATGGGTTTACATTTAGATAATTGAGGTTGAAACTTAAAAATATTTTTTTTCTATAAAAAATGTTCTTTTTTTAAATAATTAGAAATAGTTTAAATTCTAATAAACTAGCTAAACTTTTAACCTGCAAAGATAAATTTTCAACTGAATGATCGAACTTTCAATGAAAAAAGATTAAACTTAAAAAAAAATAGCTGCATTTTTAGCGAATTTCAATTGAATTGCAATTTAATTTTCAAACTAAAAAAATAATACTTTAGAAGACTGATGTATTTATCAAAAAAGTTTCTCTTCAAACAAACGGATGACTTTGGACCATAAAAAAGTAGTTTTCTAAACAAAAGGTACAATTTTTAACAAAACAGTTTAATTTAAAACTACAAAAATAGTTGAATTTTTCACGAAAAGATTACATTTTTACAAAAAAGATAAATTTTTAACCAAAAAGATTAATTTTTTATAAAAAAAATTTTAACATTCAACCCAAAAATATGATTTTCAACTAAAAAGTTAGTTTAAAGCCAAATAGTTGAGGTTTCAAGTACTTAATATTCATTTCATGAAATTAATTTTTTTAAATAGTTTAACTTTCAAGCAAAAAGTTTAATTTTTAACCAAAAAATATGAATTCTCAACGAAATCGAAAACATTTTTCAGTAAAGAAAAACAAGAAATTTCAAGAAAATAAATAAATTATCAACCAACACAGATTTATTTATTTTTTTAACAAAACTGTTAAAATTTAAAAATATTTCATTAAATAATTGAATTAAAAAAAAATTAATTATTACCAAAGAATGTCATAGTTGTTATTTCAATAGAAAATTATTTTAATTTTATTGAAAAACAGTTAAATTCAACATCAACAAAAAATCAATTTTCTTCAAATGTTTAATTTTGAAACCAAAAAAAATTTTCAAGACAAAAAGACAAATTTTTTTCCGTGCAGGTGATTTTATTACCAAGATAGAAGGCTATTATAACAAAATATAAAAGCTTTTCAGCAAAAAATTTATTTAAATTTTGTACTAAAATAAAATGAATTGTAAACAAAAAATATACCAGATGACGTTTTAACTAAAAAAGAGGTTATTTAAAATAAAAAAAGTCCAATTTGATCAAAATATATTGGATTTAAAATGAAAAGCCGTTGAATTTAAGCAAAAAAAATATATTTTCCAAAAATAGCTGAATCCTCAAGAAAAAAAATAAAATAATTTTTAACCAAAAAGTTGCATTATTAACAAGAAAAGATGAATTTTTAACTAAATTTTTGAATTTTAAAGAAAAAATGTAATTTTCAACCGCAGAGTATATTTTTTAATTAAACGAGATGAATTCTAAATAAAAAATAAAATTTCAATCTTTCCATCCACAATAATTAAAAATGTTATTATTGAATGAATTCTTGATTTATTAGATACATTTAAATTTCATGAAATTAAAATTTACAAAAATAGTTTATTTGATGAACATAAAATAATTAACTTTTACCAAAAAAATATTTAAATTTTCTTATTGTGTTTTATTAATTCAATCCGAGTTTAAGAGATACGTCAAGAAAAAGGGGAAAAAGCTTGAAGTTTCTTATAACCGCCGAAAAATTCGAATTCCTTAAAAAAGGGGAAAACGGGAAATAGGGAATAGTCACTGATTCTCAGATTTTTTTTTCAAGTTTGACTATCCCTTTTTTGAAAAAAGTGTGAAGTTTCTTTTAATTAAGAGGCTCTCAGATATAATTTGATTCGCACAGGATGAAGCAAATTGAATTTTAATTTCATGCGAAGACAAAAGAAGTCGATATTGAGTTCCATCGTTGGGTCGTTTTTGCGCCGAAGTTTAAAACTTTTCGAGCGAAACGATAGACAGGAAGAGTACTTCGGTTTTAATAATCCAGCGACTCGAGGTTTATATAAAGTGTAATCCGATACGACTTGAAGGGAATGCAATTTCCTTCAAGCGACGGAATCCATCCGCCTTACCGCGTTGAAACTCAAGTTTCATCCCTATCTTCTGTTTTCTCTAGGCGCATTTCATCCTCTTTTTTGGCTAATCTACCTCGAATATTATCTTTCCTGTGCTTAATTTCAACCCCTGCCAAATTCCGTATTCAAAAGTCTTTCCCAATTTCATTCAAGAAATCGATTTAAGTCTAAACTATTTTGCTTATCAATTTATATTACACTAAAGTAATTACAGAAACGGTATCTGAAAACGAGAAATACTTTCCTGAAATTCCTGAATGGAAACAGAAATATAACCAAAGGTGGACGAAAGAAGTGCGCAGTTGCATACTGCGCACCCCACGCTTCTTGATCGCGTTCGCAGTGGACGAAGTATGGTGGTTGCGGTCATGGACTGAATTTTCGTTTCTTAATTAGATATTTTTAATTAATTTACGTTTAGGGAGGTTCATATTTGCCCTATTTCCCGTTTTCCTCCCTTTTTAAGGAATTCGAGTTTTTCGGCGGTTAATAGAAACTTCTAGCTTTTCCCACTTTTTCTTGATGTTTCTCTTAAAATCGGACTGAATTAATAAAACGCAATAAGAAAATTTAAATATTTTTTGGTTAAAATTTAATTATTTTGTGTGCTTCAAATAAACTATTTCTTTTACATTTTAATTCAATATTAATTATGTGAGGAAAGTATACATATATATTAATTAAAATATTCAGAATTTATTTATTTTTATTATATTTTTAAGAATTTTACTAATATCCGTAAGATTAAAAAATATTTATTCATTAACTTTAGGATTAATTATATTATTACATTCAATTTTAATTTCATTAAATTCAAATGTATTTAATAAATCAATAATTTATTCAAAAATAATATTTTTAATTATTGTGGATGGAAAGACTGCAATTCTTTTTTTGATTTATAATTCATCGCGTTTGATTCAAAATTAAACTATGTGGTTGAAAATTAAATTTTTTCTTGAAAATTCAAGAATTTAGTTAAAAATTCAGCTTTTCTGTTAATAATGCAACTTTTTGGCTACAAATTATTTTCTTTTTCTTGAGGATTCAGCTATTTTTTGCTTAAATTCAACGGCTTTTCGTTTTCAATCAAATCTATTTTGATTAAATTCGACTTGTATTCTAAAAATCCGTTATATTTTGTTAGAATAGCCATCTACCTTGGTAATAAAATCTCCTTCTCGCTTAAAAAAAAAATTCTGTCAAAAATTCACAATTTTAATATAGAAAATTAAACCTTTTTATAGAAAATTTGTTTTTTGTCTATTACATTTTTGGTTCATAATTAATCTTTTTTTAAATTCAATTATTTAATCACATTTTTCAAATTTTAACAGTTTTGTTAAAGAGTAATCTATGATGGTTGATAATTTAATTATTTTCTTGAAGGTTCGTGTTTTCCTTTGGTGAAAAATGTTTTTGGTTTCGTTGAGAATTTCTCTTTCTTGGTTAAAAATTCAACTTCTTGCTTGAAAGTTAAACTATATAAAAAATTCATTTCTTTAAATGAATATTAATTTACTTGAAAACTCAACTATTTGGCTTCAAACTAACTTTTTAGTTGAAAAATCATATTTTTGGGTTGAATATTAAATTTTGTTATAAAAAATTTAACTTTTTAGGTTACAAATTTATGTTTTTTTGTAAAAATCTAATCTTTTTCATGAAAAATTAAACTATTTTTGTAGTTTAAAATTAAACTGTTTGGTTAAAAATTCTTCCTTTTGTTTATAAAACTATTTTCTGACTGTAGAAAGTCATCATTTTTTTGAAAAGGAACTTTCTGGACTTTTTGAATTTTTAGAGAAAAATATAACAGTTAATGATTGAACTTTCAATGTTGGAACTTTAAAATAAATTGTGATAGATGAGATTTCAACCAAAAAATATATAAAAATCAATAAAAAAATACGCATTTTCAAAAAATCCGTTTAAATCTTAACTAAAATAGATTATAGTTAAATTTTCAACTAAGGCAGACCAATTTTTCTACAAAAACTTGAATATTTAATATTTCAAATGAAAAATATTTTGATTTAAAAAAACATTTAGATATAACCCAGAAAGACAAATTTTTAACATAAAAACTTGAATTCGAAACTTAAAAAGATTAATTTTTAACCAAACAATTGCATTTTTTTAAAAAAGAAGCTGATTTGATATTTCATAAAAAAAAAGAATTTTAAACAAAATGTGTAAATTATCAACCAAGCATTTAAGTTTTCACCCTCGAAAATTCATTTTCCACCAAAAAAATAATTTTTTAACTGAACTTTAAAACTAAACAGTTTTATTTTTAACGAAAAAATATGACATATTTTTATCGAAACAAATAAAATTGCATACAAAAAAAGACAACTTTTTAACAGACGCATGGTCATAGACGCCATGCGTCTATAGCAAAAAACTTATTAGTAACGCCATCTCTTAGCAAAATCGACATTATTAACAGAAACACCTATTAATAAAAAAAGGGCCACGAAAGGCAAAGGGAAAAAAATTAATTTTTGATTTTTCTTCCTAATATTAATCAGGGCCTATTTAGGGCTCAATTTCCATTCAACTATGGATTTTATGAATTAGCTCTTTTTTAAAATATGCATGGGCGCTGCTAGCTTTACTTCAAGTCAGCAGCGCCACTCAAGAAATCAGTCAAAAATGTTAATATCAAATTCCCCCTTTCATAGAAAATTCCGGCTCATTTGCGGCTCCAGGTTTCCCTTTAAAACTTTCTTCTACCTTCATAGTTAAAACAGGGCCACGAAGAGCAAAAGGAAAAAAATTAATTTTTGATTTTTCTTCCTAACATTAATTAGGGCATATTTAGGGCTCACTTTCCATC
>JAWWLR010000158.1:59884407-59895023 GCA_035041075.1 Acraspis erinacei | reverse complement strand
TAAAACGAGATTTTTGGAAATCCGAGGACAGAGTAAGGATGCAATGAAGAAGCACAAAATGATCATTTAAAAATTCCAATCTGAATCGAAAATACGAATGTAAACATACACCAAGCACGTGTTTCTTCATACTTCGAAGCAAAATGATTGTATTCTAAAGAATTTGAGGGTAAAGAAGTCAGAACGATAAGGAGCAACCGATAAGGTCTTATCACTTGAAAGGTCACCACGGTATTTGGCACATTTAAAGATAAACAGAATCTGTTTGTAGCGCCATTTCTACTAACGTGCAATATCTTACAGAAGATCTCGAATCCTATTGTCAAGAGTCAAGTGAAAGACGTGCAGGTTTCTTATGTAAGAAATGTAAATCTTTACTCAAAAACGGAGAATACAGTTAACTGATAAGGATTACAGAAACTGTATCTCATAGAAAAAAAGCAAGCATCAGTTGTTTCTATCCAAAAATGACGTACCGTTCTTGTGAGAGAAAAACTGATTGAAATACATCATGTTATTTTCATCGGTTAGTGTTTTATTTCAAATAGTTTTTTGGTAAGTATTATCGATACACGAAAGAAATATTATTATAAGGATTACTTATAATTATTTACACCCTGATTTCAGACACACTCAAAGGAATAGAAGAGCTGACATTAAAAGGTGTAATTGGAGTTTGGCTTATTGGGTTAATAATCCTTTAATGATATATTCCTTCATTTCAAAAGCAATTATGCTGCGCAAAATAGCATGAACATTAAAACCCTATAAACTATGATGCACTTATCAAATTCTTTATATTCAACTGAATCGTTAATAATAAAATACGTACATGCTGAAGAAAGCAAATAGGAAAAAAGATCTTTTTCAATTTCACATTAAAAAATTAATCGACTCGATCCCTAAATCTAACTGTAATATTTATAGTCTCTCAGAGGCTATGCATTCCTTTCCTCCTCCAACCCTGCGTCTGAAAAGGGGGGAGAAAAAGAGAAGTGTGAAAAAAGTTAAAAAAGAGGAAAGTTTAGACAAGAGGGGAAGGTTGAAGAGTGGGGAGAAGGCACGGTGTTTGGCTGTTTGTAGAATCTGGGTGAGTGACCTGGGCCCTGGTTGCCTGGACTGCCAGGAACCTGTTCTCTCCATGATCTCTCTCTCTTTCTCTCTTTCACCCGTAGCCCAGTATTTCCTTGCTTTAATTCTTTATCTCTCGCACTCTCTTGCTCCTGCAGGCTGCTCTCCCAACCTACCCACCACCGGCTAAAGCTAAAAACCATGCAAAGTGAACCGAACGCAGAAAACCACCGTTTCTCGGACTTCACGTTTTCTATTGAACTCTTTATGAAAGTCTTCCTTGATTGTGGTTAGCGCTTTAAATTTTCTAATCAGAGAGCACCATGTGTATTAGGATAACTCATTTAAAATAAAAGAGGCTGGAGATGATATCAAGCAAAGCATAGCCTACTCGATATAATAATCTTCAAATGCATTCGTTCACTTTATCCACATTGAAGCTCCTACATGGGAAAATAAGTAGTCGAAACATTGCTTGACTGTCGAAGACTTTAGGATATACTATAAATTTGAAAACATTTCGCATAATGTTTATTACGAGGTTCAAGGCAATCCACGAAAGATTGAAGTATGAACAGATGACTGCACTCACTGACAGAAGAAAATTTAAATATAAATTTGTATATTTATCTGAGACAGGTTTAACTTTTCTATAAATTGAAAACACAATGGGGTCAAACTTCAATCGCAATCGCGATAAATAAATTTTCAAAACTATATTTTAATTCAGCCATTCAGATTGCTCACGTAAAGAAATTAACGGTTTTTATATACAACATTAAATTCGTACATCTTTAGAATGTCAATCTTTGGCATTCCAAAATGTGGAATGCCAAACTTTGGACTGCAAAACTTTATAATGTCAAACTTTGTCATGCCAAACTTTGGACTCTCAAACTTCGGCATGCCAAACTTTGGAATGCCAAACATGTAGCTCCGGTTGGGAAAAAATTCCCAATGGAAATATTAGGAAGTCTGAAAAATGAAATGATTGAAACCAATTATAATCATGTTTAAATATTTGTAAAGAGACTAAAAGAAACCTTGCTCGACAAAGATTTTATTACCGGGAATTGGATTTCCAAACTTTGAAATTCCAAACTTTAGAATGTCAAACTTTGGCATGCCAAAATGTGGAATGCCAAACTTTGGACTGCAAAACTTTATAATGTCAAACTTTGTCATGCCAAACTTTGGACTTTCAAACTTCGGCATGCCAAACTTTGGAATGCCAAACCTGTTGCTCCGGTTGGCAAAAAATTCCTAATGGAAATATTAGGAAGTCTGCAAAATTGAATGATTGAAACCAATTATAATCATGTTTAAATATTTGTAAAGAAACTAAAAGAAACCTTGCTCGAGAAAGATATTATTACCGGGAATTGGATTGCCAAACTTTGGAATTCCAAACTTTGAAATTCCAAACTTTCGCGTGCCAAACTTTGAAATGCCAAACTTTAGAATGTCAAACTTTGGCATCCCAAACTGTGGAATGTCAAACTTTGGACTGCAAAACTTCGGCATGCCAAACTTTGAAATGCCAAACTTTCGACTGCCAAACTTTGTAATGCCAAACATTTAGCTTCCGTAGGAAAAAAGTACGCCATGGAAATATTAGGAAGTCTGCAAAACGGAATGATTGAAATCAATTCTAATTATGTTTAAATATTTATAAAGAGACTAGAAGAAACATTGCTCGACAAAGATTTTATTGTTTAAGTTTGTTGATTACTCAGGGTGGCGACTTGACCGAGAAATGGGAAAAGACCGGAAAATTACCGGGAATTAGAATACCAAATTTTGGAATGCCAAGCTTTGGAATGCCAAGCTTTGGAATGCCAAACTTTGGAATGCCAAACTTTGGAATTCCAAACTTTGGAATGCCGAACTTTGGACTGGAAAACTTCGGCATGCCAAACTTTGGAATGCCAAACTTTCGACAGCCAAACTTTGTAATGCAAAACATTTAGATCCCGTAGGAAAAAAACACGCCATGGAAATATTAGGAAGTCTGCAAAATGGAATGATTGAAACCAATTATAATTATGTTTAAATATTTGTAAAGAGACTAAAAGAAACCTTGCTCGACAAAGATTTTATTTTTCAACTTACTTTATTACTCAGGGTGGTGACTTGACGGAGAAACCGGGAAAGAGCGGGAAATTATCGGGAATTTAATTAAAACCCCGGGAATTTACTTCTGATCGCATTTAAGTTTAATTTTTCATGATTTAAAGCATTTATTTTCTCCCTCTTTATTCAATTGTTTTCTTTATCTTTGATGAGCCGAAAAGTAAAGTAGTTCGAAAGTCTGATTTTTAATTGTAAATATTTTTCATGCTTATTTAACATAAGCAAATTTTCATAAGGAAATAGATTTCTGGGTGATCTTAAATAAAAAATTTATCTTTGTTCTTAATGAATTTTGAACTGCTTGGATGAAAATTTACTTAAAAATTCAACTATTTGTTTGAAAATTTTGCAATTTTAATGAAAGTGGGTATTTTTCAATAGAAAATTGAACTATATTATTGAAAATAAACGCATTTTGTTGAAAAATTGATTTTTTTAAATGGAAAATTATCTTCTTCATTGAAATTTAATCTTTTTGTGTAATAATTCTTATTTTCGGTTGAAAATAAAATAACTGGATTAAAATTTGAACTTTGTTGTTAAAAATTAATTTCTATGTTTATTTTAACTGTTTAATTATTCAAAATTATATAAACAAAATTATCTATATATTAGAATTTACAGTTTCAGTGGAAATTTAATCACTTTGTTTTTAAACGTAACAAGTTTTTTATAGTTAGTTTTTGTTTTTGAATGTAATTTTTTGAACTTAAAATTTAACTTATTCCACTGGAACATAGGAAATTATCTTTTTCTTTGAAAGTTAATCTTCTTGGCTAAAAATTATTCCTGTGAGTTATAAATTCAAGTATTCCAGTTAAATAATTACCATTTCAGTTGAAAAATCATCTTTGGGATTGGAAAGAAAATTAATTGGTTCAAAGTTGAACTCTTTTGTTAAAAACCATATTTTTGTGAAGATTTACAATTTTAATTAAAAATTTATTTCTTAAATTGAAAAATGAACTATTTGATTAAAAAATTGGTTTTTCTTCGGATAAAAAGGAATTTTTTCCAAAAATTACAGGCCTTTCAGTTTAAGATTGATTTTTAAAATTAAAAATTCATGAGTTACGTTAAAAATTAATTTCATTAACTAAGAATGTTACTATTCCATTTTCAGATGAAAGTTGTTTTTTTGGTTCAGAATTCAACTATTTACATTTATTTTTTTGTTAAGAATTTATATTCTTTAGTATAAAATTAAAGTATTGATTTCAAAATTCACTTCTTTGGAAATTTTTTGCTCTGTTGTGTTAAAAAATATTTAGAATTAACGTGATAAATTAAAATAAATGTTTTAATTTGCGGAAAATATGTGTAGGATTCCTGAATATAAAACAAAGAATGCAACGACCAAATTTAGACAACCGCCATAAAATTTTCCTTTTGCAATTTGACAAAAAATCAAAATTTTCCTAAAAAAAGAAATAAAAAATTCTTTTCTTCCGACAAAAATAAAAAAGGGGCAAGAAAAATGAAAAGGCAACAAACCAAATCCCATTCCTTATATTTTTATTTCTTTCTTCTTTTTTATTTTTTTTTGTTATCAAATCACAATAAAAAATATTTAGTAGGAACAGCAACGAAACCATGTTATTCGTAGTTTCGTTACTGTTCCTACCTGCTTAAATTTCTCTTGCCTTGATAGGGGTGCTTTATGAGTGCCGAAATGTTGGTGCTTATTTTTTACAAATTTTTTTTATTATGATTTGATAATAATAAAAATAAAAAAGACGAAAGAAATAAAAAAGAGAAGGAAGCGCAATTTCTGAAAATAAAACCAAGAATCCAACGAGAAAACTTGGAAAAGTGCCTTAAAATGCTCCTACTGCAATTTGAAAAAAATCAAAATTTCCCTAAAAAATAATAAAATAAAAAACATTTGTAAAAAAATAATCACGAACATTTCGGCACTCATACATCACCCCTATCAAGGCAAGAAAAATTTAAACAGGTAGGAACAGCAACGAAACTACGAATAACATGGTTTCGTTGCTGTTCCTACCAAATGTTTTTATTGTGATTTGATAATAAGGGAAATAAAAAAAATTAACGAAATAAAAAAGAGAAGGAAAGGAATTTGGTTGATTGTTTTCTCATTTTTCCTTTCTCTTTTTTATATTTATCCAAAAAAAAGAATTTTTTTGTATTCTATTTTAGAAAAATTTGTATCTATTTTCAAATTGCAATATAAAAATGCTATGCTACTTGTCCAAATTTGGTCGTTGGATTTTTGGCTTTATTTTCAGGAAATCCAATTCACATACATTGAAACTCTTCTATAGTTCCGATTTTGGGACTGACGGTGGGTGGGAACTAACTCATTATAGCCCGCTCCTCTTTTTTTTGTTCTCGCCTGAGTTGTCCCCTGAGTGAAACCGCAGATCTCCTGCGCAGCTCCTTTTACACCTACCTGTTTCGCGTTGTCAATTCTTGGAAGGGCTATAGAAGGGTGGGCTATTGAAGGGTTTCACTGTATTTTGGTACTTTAAATCAAAATTTTCATTCATCAAATTCTTTAGGTCAAAAACCACAAGAAACTCGAAATGTTTTTCTCCTCGAAGTCAATATTTCATGATGATACGACCCGTAAAAGTAGTTCTGATGAGTCGGAAAGAGCAAGTTGCCTTCCTCCCAGCTTAACGACCTTAACTTTCCGCAGTTTGTGGCAGTGCGTTCCATTAACCTAACCGCCACGCCTGAGCTGATCCTTATATTTCCAAACGATGCTCTCGATTTCGCCTGCAGGAAAAATATCGCATTTTCTCCCCTACACATATGGTGTTTTTCTCTATTTTGGTCAACCGATCACATCCAGGTTATCTGAAATATTACATCCAGCAACTAAAATTAATTGTCCTAGTTGGGGTCTTGCGTCGTGAATATCAGCATGAATGACAAATTGATATTTTTTTTACTAGGGTGGCCCTTATTTTTCATTTTTTTAATTTCTCTGCTCTCACCCCCCCCCCTACCAATTTTAGTTCGAATGTTTAAAAAAAATTCTCAAAATTTTAGCAAAATCGGTTAATATTTAGGGGTGGCACGAAGACTGGAAATTTCCCAATGAATTTAAATGAAAAAATTTAGCTTTTTGTAAATTTTGCGGTTGAATAATTTTAAGTCACTCTTATTGGTCCCCAAAGAAAACCCCATAATTGATCAATTTTAATTTTATGTAGTATTGCAGTTTATTGAAGCTTTTTAATAGTTTTTATTAATAAATAATCATTAATCGGTCATTTAAGAATACCAGACATTTATTAACTAATACTCAATTGTTTAAACAATATTAATTTGTTTAAATATTATTTTTTCCAGTCAAATCGCAAAACTAACATATTTTTTTAGAATTTATGAGTTATTTGGTCAATTATAACAACAAAATAATTTGTTTAAATAATTTTACAATTATTTAAATAAATGTTAAAAATGGAGTTTTTGATCATTTATGGTAAGTGACCATATTTAACTTTAAAATTACCATAAATTACCGGAAATTTATAGACATTTTTAAATTGACTTTTGGGAGATTTATGGTAAGTTACCGTAAATTACCAAAAAATTTAATAAATTTCCGGTAATTTATCAAAATGTTTAAAATTGAATTTTTGGTAATTTTTATAAAAAATATCGTATGCGCCAAGGAGCATAGGGACTTTTTCGACGAGTGATCGTTTTCAGTACCAGTTGTTTTTCTTTCTTAAAAAATCGGCTTTTTTGTTGAGAATTCTTGAATTTGATTGAAAATTCGTCTTTTTTGGTAGTAAATTAATCTTTTTGTTGCAAAATAAATGTCTTTTTAGTTGATAATTTAACTTTATGGTTGAGAGTCTTAAATTTTGTTAAAAAATCGTTTTTTTCGGTAGAAAATTAATCTTTTTGTTAAAAAATTAAGTTTTTTTGTTAAAAATTTATCAGCTAGGTTATAAATTTGAAAGATTTTCTTCAAAATTAAAAAAATTCTTTCTTTCTTAAAAATTCAACGTTTTGGTTGAGAAATCTGTCATTTTATTGAAAATTCTTATTTTTTGTTGTAAATTAATCTTTTTGTTTAAAAATTTTTCTTTTTTATTTGAGAATGCAACTTTCTAAATTAATAAATCTTGAACTTTGTTGAAAAATCGTTTTTCCAGTAGAAATTAATCTCTTTGTTTAAAAATTCATCTTTTTGGCATTTAGCATTTGGTATTTATTATTGGATATTTAAATTATTTTAAAACATAGTATAATTTGTTTAAAACTTAACATTTAAAAAACTTAAAAATCCGATTAAAAACAAAAGAGTTATCCAATTTCAAATATTCAAAATTGACGAATTTTAAATTGAAAGTCGTTAACATTAAAGAATTTTTGGTTGTGAATGTTAAAAATTAAACTATTAAAAGATGAATTAAGAATTACATTCCTTTAAAATATAAGACCTAATGATGAAATAATTTGCGAATCAACATCTTTAAAATTCTTGAATTTTTAATTTTTTACCTTTTAATATTTCTCATTTAAAACATTTGAGATAAAAAATTATAAATTTTTTTATGTTTTACAATTAAAAATTCTGCATTTTTGATGATTTGCATCTGAAATTTCATCAAATTCAAAGAATTAAAATTGAAAGCACCCGATTTTTGATTTTTTAAATCATCAATATTTATAAATTGTTGTTTATACATCTTTAAAAATTTATGATTTTTCAATTGTTTTCAATTGTTGTTATGAATCTTCAAAATCGAATTAGATCTTAAAAAACAGTTCATAATTACATAGCTTTAAAATATAGATCTTGAAAATTAAACAAATTATAGTTTTAACAATTTAAAATTTAACTATTAAAAAAAATTCGGTAATATACATTAAATATTGAAGATGTTGCAATTGAAAATCTAAAAAATTAAAGAAATTTCCATTGTAAATCTTCAAAACTGAATTACGTACTTAAAAAAATTAAAAATTACATACCTTTAAAATATTAATCTTAAAAATTATCAAATTTCAATTTTGAATCTTTAAAATTGAACTAGATATTGAATTTTTTTTGCAAATTACATACTGTTAAAATATCAATCTTGAAACATAAATAAATTTTTATTTCAACAGTTCAAAATTAAACTATTTTCAAAAAATTTCAAAAATACACATTAATTACTGAAGAGACTTCAATTGAAAATCTTAAAAATTGAAGAATCTCTTTGAAGATCTTTGAGTTGGAAATATTTTAAAATTGAAGACATTTAAACTGTTAAGATTGAGTATCTTGAATTGTAAATCAATTATAAAGCATTTTAAATAATTACTTATTTAAAATGAATCTTTTATATCGCCGGCGAATGTTACTTTACCGACAGTAGATAACGCTCCACAAGCGTGGAGGCAGAAAATCCACAATATCGATCAAGTTCAGAATCTTCAATAACAAAAAAAGCTTAAGGTCTTAATTACACTAGATGCGAAATAATTTTTTCAAATTTAAAATTAATCAAAAAAAGAAAAAGATCGTACCAGAATCATCAATCGAATCAGAAGTTCTCTAGTTCGATTCACCTTGGAGCGAAAAGAGAAAGATATTTTTTTCAAGAAAAAATTTAATTAAAAATTTTTTTAAATTATTTTCCATCTGGTCTATTTAAGACGTTAAGCATTTTCTGTTATTGAAATTCTTAACTTCATCGATATTATACATTTTCTACCACCACGGCTGTGGAGCGTTATCTACTGTCGGTAAAGTAACATTCGCTGGTAATATAACAGATTAATTTAAATTATTAGTTGTACCATTAACACCTTGCTAGAAATTAGCGACATCTTCTTGAATTAAATTACTTATTCTGACCCCTCTAATAGCACCTGAACAGAAATCAGAAGTTCTATGGTTCGATTCCCAGTGGAGCGAGAAAAGAAGGATCTTTTTTCAAGAAAAAAAATTTCATAATTAATTACCACTTTTAAATCATTTTTTTCGCATAAATAAAAATATAGTATGTAAATTATGCAATAACGATAAAAAAGTTTAGAGAAAGAAATAGACGTTTCGACACACGCGAGTAAAGATTCGAACCGAATCGAATTCGAATTTTATCATAAAAAAATTACATTTCTGCGAAAATACATGATTTTTTGAATCAGAAAGATAAATTTAAAAAGAAACTAGTTGAGTTTTCTGTTTAAAAAAATTTCAATTGACTATTCACTATCAAAATATGAATTTTTAAACCGGAAATAAGTTTCTACGTAATAAATTAAATTTTTAATCTAAAAATACGTTTTTCTAACTAAAAAGGATGATTTTTTAATAAAATTGTTAAATTCTCTGCAACAGTTGCATTTTCTCCAACACAGATAGTATTTTTATTATAACAGATGAATTTTTATTTAAAATAAAAATGTTTAAATAGTTGAATTCTCATTCCAAAAAGCTTCCAGTTTATTTTTCAAGGTCAAAATATGAATTTTTAAACAACAAAGAAGTTTATAAGAAAAAAATTGAATTTTTAATCCAAAGGACGAAAATTTTCTACCAAAAAGGATGATTTGTAGAAAATTAGTTAAATTCTCTGCCAAATATTTGCATTTCTATCGATGAAAGATGAAATTTATCTTTAAACGTATAGATTTTTAATTAATAAGAAAAAAACATTTTTCAAAAAATAGTGGAATTTTCATCCAGAAAGGATTTTAGTTCTCTTTTTAACCCCAAAAATTAAATTTAAATGAAAAGTAAATTTTCTTCGAAATAGTTTCAATTTTTAACAAAGCGGCAAAATTTTCCACCAAAAAGTATTACTTTTCAACAAAATTGTTGAATTTTCAACCACACAGTTGCATTTTTTTCGAAGACCTTTTGACAACTTGTTTAAATTATCAACCAAAGAGTTGCATTTTTATCTAAAAAAAATGAAAATTCTACTAAAACATCCAAGAAGGTTTCAGTTGACTTTTCAACACAAAAATATGAATTTTAAACAAAAAATAAATTTTTTAGGAAATAGTTAAACGTTCTGCAAAACATTTGCGTTTTTATCCAAGAAAGGTGCAATCTTTCTACGAAAAATATATGATTTTTTAAATCAAAAAGACCAATTTTCAGAAAAAATATTTTTCATCCAAAAAAGATTTCAGTTCACTGTTAAGCAACGAAACATTAATTTTAAACAAAAGGTTAATTTTCTACGAAAAAAGTTACATTTTTAATCCAAAAAGACGAATTTTTTCAAAACAGTTGAATTTGTAACCAAAAATTTTCTCTGTAAGAAAATTGTTAAGTTTTTGAACCAATAATAAAATTTATAACTAAAGGATATTCTTCAGGTGAAAGTCTTTGTCAATTTGCAAAAATTACGTACATGAGTGAAGGACCCCCTCCCCCCTTCCTTAACAAATCTTAACAAAATGTCTCGACCCCCTCCCCCCTA
>JAWWLR010000158.1:59787860-59808158 GCA_035041075.1 Acraspis erinacei | reverse complement strand
ACCTGGACCTGGCACGAAGAGGCGGCTCGGCTAAAGAAGACCTGTTCGGAGAATGAGGTATGACAGGAGGAAACCATGAGATTTGTGTATGAGCTTTCAGTTCTATCAGGCTTCACAGTCCCTATTGGGTTAAAGTATAGAAACAAAAAGATTTTTATCATGCCCAAAGGGTAAGATTTTAGGATAATTTCATAAGATTTCAAAACAATTCAAGTTAAATTCAAAATAATTCAAATGAATTAGAAAATATTTTTTAAATAAAAAGATCCATGGATTTCCATAAAATTGAAATTGATTTAGAGGAATTTAAGGTAAAGGAGAAGAATTCTATGAAATTCGTAAAAATCCAAGCTGAATTTTAAAAAATCAAATGAATTTAAAACAATTTAAAAATATGAATAAAACTTAATTAAGTAACGTACCTTTAAAATGAGCTTAGAAACATTCAAGGGAATTTCAAAAGAAATTGACGAAATGCCTAGGAATTGAAAATGTAGTTAAAAAGCTTCAGGATCAATGAAATATAAACCTTTAAAACATTTTTAAACTTCATTGCATTATCTAGAATTTAATAAATTTCGCATGCAAAAAGATTCAAATTAATTGGAAAATTTTCTTAAAAAAAAAGAATATGGATTAAAAAAAAATTTCTTTTAAGTAAATTAAATTAAAGTAAAGTAAATTAAAAAATTAAATTAATTTAATTCTCAACAATTCACAAATATGTAAAAATTGATTGAACTGAATATAAGTTTCAAATGAGTTTAGAAAAATTAATTAATTAATTAATAGTGTGAGTTTTATTGACTACAGGATGAAAAACAAAGACTCTGTAAAAATTAATTGAATTGAGTATGAATAAATTCTTTGAAATCCATTAAAATATTATAAAATCCAATTGAATTACATAAAATCTTTTGAAACTTTCTGAAATCCTTGGAAATATTTTAAAATATCTTAAAACTTGAATTTTTTTAAATCTACGAAAAATGCCTTGAAATCTTTTAATATTTCATAAAGCATTTTAAATCCCTTGATATCTTTTAAAATCCCTTGAATTTTTTCACAGCTCTTGAAAATTCGGGGAAATTATTTACGATACCCGAAAATCTTGCAAATCCTTTGAAATCCCATCAAATTACTGAAATTAATTAAAAGTTACTTTTAATATTTTTAAATAACCTAAAATATTTAAAAATTTTGATAAAAAAATGTAAAGCTCTTAAAAATCCGAAGGTACTTGAAAATTTTCAATTGTCAATTCAATGTAATAACTTTATGCTATTACACTAGGACCTCGAATTTCTTTGACCTCACTTTTCTTCAACCTTGGATTCATTGGCGTGCCTTATCCTGCTTTCGTACCCCCACCATCACGCTAGGGGACGGCGTAGCTGGTGAGCGCTCGTGTATCTCTTTCCCTTGGCCAATCAGCGAAGAACACGTGACTCCATCGAGAAAAGAGTAGGGACCCATTGAATTCCAATGAATCCAAGGCTCGCGCATTTCTCATGATCAACAAGATCCGAGGTCCTAGTGTATTTTCAATGTGAGACAAATGATTCTCATTTTGGTACTATTGGCAGGCTTAGTTTGATCTGCTAAGATAATTATATTTGTCTTTGATGAATGGTTCCAGTTTGGTTAATTTAATTGAGGCAACTTTGTGAAAGAATAAATGGATTTTTTTAATGGAGCTACGATGAAAATCTTTGTACCGAGAATATGGTTTCAGGGAAAATTCAAAATAATTTGTGCTTTATCTCAGAAGATTAATGTCCAATTATGAATATTTCAAAATATATTTGAAAAGAATATGGATGATTTTAAAATCTCTTTGGGAAACTTTGAAACAATGCAAAAGACATTAAAAAGTATTAAAAGATTTGGAAAGATTCGAAATTGATTTAAAACTTGAAAAGATTTCAAAACATTTAAAATAAAATGTAAATTTATAAAGATTTCGAAAAAAATGGTTTTTTAAATTTTGAATGGTGTAAATTGAAGATAAAAATCTCACAAAGTTTCCAATTATTTTATCAAATTCAAATGAGAAATGTACCTGACGATATTTATTTTAAAAACTTTCAAAAGATCTCAAGAGATTCGCAAAGTCGTCAAAAAACGACCTCAAAGGTTTTAAGTCGGTTTTTTTTCATTGGAAAATATCTTGAGTCTTGAAAAATTTTTTGACTTCCAGAAGTCCCGCATCATACATTTTTTTTTTATTTGGAAGATTCTTTTTCATGTATCTTGTAGTCGCTATCACGTAGATAATATATGAGTATCTGCTTTTGCGAGTTTCAAATTTATATGTTATTTTATGAATCATACCAATTTGTTTACTTCAGTCGAGGCAGGTTTGGACAAAATAAAGCGATTTTTTCTAATAATAACGCTACGATAAAAATCGGACTACGGACTGGCTGGCTGGGGCATTTCTGAAAGCTTAAAGACTTGCGAACCATAATACATAAACTTTTTATTATTATTTGCAATTACAAGTGGACTGTGAGATTTTCAAAAAAGTTCGGATCAAAAATATTCTTATATTTCAGCTTTTTTTCTTTTTAATAGAATTGCTGTTGTGAACGATTGTTGGTTACAAGCTCTACTCTAAAATTCATTGATATTAGGCGATGGGCGCCTACTGGAATTTCCTTGATTTCATCTGAGGTCAATAAGGTAATCATGTTGTTTTCCACGTTAATTTTTGCCCGTTTGTAAGAGCGGTAGGGAGGATTAAGTGTATATAATCCAACAAGATTCTTACTACTCGTCAAAACTGCAAAGGCATCACCATCGAATGTTGACAAAACAATTTGTTCTTGAGCTGGCATGGGTAGGAAGCCATTATTAATATTTAATAAATAAATTGGTTTATTCTTAGGAAAAGTGTATCTTCGCAGTTCGAGTACTCGGTTCCGATTCTTATTTGAAATTAGTCGAATGAATTGAAGTTGGTCAAGACGATATCCAAGTATATCCGTAAAGGGAAGTGTGGTTGGTGAAGTTATCAACGTGCCAGAAGGAGATCTGGACCTGGCACGAAGAGACTCGTCAGCAGAAATGTACCTGGGAGGAGAAGGCTGCAAGTCAGAAGAAGAAGAAGAAGAAGATGGGGCGTCACGGGGAATACCAGGAATAGGGGCTCCATTAGGTAGACAGTCAAACTGCAAACTTAACTCTGCAAGAAGAAAGAGCTAGAATGAATTTTTTTGAATATATTTGATATACCATGAACTGCTTGCCTCTAAATTGCGAGGAAAGTCAGAGGAAATTGCGGAAAGGTTGCGCTGCGAAAAATCATTGAAAGTCGAACTAGCAATACCCATCTAATATTGTTCAGGAAGGATCCTAGGAAAAATTTGTTCGGTACGCTTTTTCGAAGAAGCTTATAAATATTTTGTGAGATTTGGATAAGATTTTTCAGTTCAATAGATGACTGCAAAAACTAGAGATCTCTTTTCTTACAAGTCGGCGTATTACTTTTACTGCCTATACTTTTTGGGTTGATGCTCATCTTAGTACTGAGACATTGCCAAACTAGGAATATGATAAAATAATAAGATACGCGTTTGAGCTATTCTCGAAAAAGAAATGGTTTTCTAAAACATAAACGCAGGTTACAAAGACTGCGATAAAGGCCTTTTAAACTCGAGGTAGAGAAAAAATCGAGTGCAGACCTTCACGTTACAAATCCGGAGCGCTACCGTCTGATCTAACCGTCTGTCGAAAGTGTTAACATCGCGGTCTGCACAAACTACGTGAATTTTCTTTAAAAACGTTTGCTCTAAAATGGCTGAAAAAAGTCTTTTTATTATTTTAGCACTAGAGACAATAGAATGTAGATTCAGTTTGAGAAACTTATCTTTGCGTATTATATTCACCAATAGAATTAAGGATGACCATAATGGTGAAGTCCACAGTATACACGATCTTCATTTTCTGCAATTAGGAGAAAAAATAATTTACTCGTTAGTAAAGACTTTGTTTCACAGTGTAACTAGTGCTTATTTTAATGCTTCGTAACATGTATCCTGTAGTCCTTATCTCGTGGGCTATAAGTGAACTTGGATTCTCGAGATAATAATATTTGTAGCTGATAAATCATTCCAATTTAGTTACCTTAATTGAGGAAACTTTGGCAATAATAAAGTGATTTTTTTCATAGCGCTACGATCAAAATCTTTGTACCGACAATAAGATTTCTGGGCAAATTTATAATAATTTATGTTTTATATTATAAGATTGAAGTTTCATTATGAATATTTCAAAATGTCTTTCAAGATTTTGAAAAAGAAGCTTTTCAGAATTTTTAATTGTCTTAAGACACTAAAAGTAAAACAGTTTTAGAAACGTTTCTCTTATTGCCAGACTACTTCCATTCTTCCTATCTTATGTCTGCTTGATAAAAAATTTCGTAACGTCAGAGAAAGATATTTGATTTGAAAAAATAAACAATAATAAATAAAGAATGAGTAAATTATTCGCCTGGAATCAATTTATTTGCATGACACATACGACCAATCTATGCAAGATACGAAAAAATGAATTAACTAAAATTGCGGGCCCTGAAAAGATCTACAAATTTATCATGAATCAATTTTCGACAAGATGCATAGTTTTTGCATCTAGTCGTAAAAACAACATTAAAATTGAAAAATTAAAATTGTGAACAAACGACACAAGGTACGAACTAAAATTAAGACTAAAGGTGTCCGCTCCAATATGATCTATAAATTTTTTATTAATCATTTTTAGATAGGACGATTAGATTTTCTTTCAATCGTAAACAATAGGATTAAAAATAAGAAATAAAAAATTGTGAAAAAACGACACAAGGCACGAACAAAATTAAAAGACAAAAGTTGTTTAACCAAAAAATATCTACAAGCGGGCAGATTTTTTTAGATTGCAATTGGAACATTTTATGGTGGTTGTCAACATTTGCTCGTTAGATTCTTCGTTTTATTTTCAGGTTTTATTATATTTATTATATTCAGATTTTATTTTTAGGGGTGTTGTATGAGTGCCGAACAGTTGGTGATTGTCTCTTTACGATTTTTTTTATTTGATTTGAAAACGACAACATTTTCCCTAAAAAAGAAATTACAAAAACTGTCCTTCCTTTCTGGACAAAAATAAAAAAAAGAAACAAAAATGAGAGGTCTAGTAACCAATAAAGCAAAGCGTCACCATTAAATATTGATAATACAATTTGTTATTGGGTTAGCGCAAGTTCAAAGACACCTTGTCTTGCAAGTATTCGAATTGGTTGGTCCACAGGAAAATTGTACTTCCGAAGTTTGAACAGCCGGCTGGGATTCTTTCGGGAATGAGTCGAATAAATTGAAGTTGGTCCAGTCGACATCCAAGTATGTCGGAAAAAGAAGGTGTAATTTCTGTAGCTATAGGGAGCTTCCATAAAGGATGTCACAGTTTTAGGGCTGGGAGGGGGCCAAATTGTTGCAGTCTGTGAGAATTTTACAGAATCCAATTGTCAAAATGTGACAAGGGGGGCTGGGGAGCGGGTCAAAATTTCACCAAAAAACTGTGATATCCTTTATGGAAGCTCCCATAATCCTATCAGGAGACCTGGACCTGGCACGAAGAGGCGGCTCGGCTAAAGAAGACCTGTTCGGAGAATGAGGTATGACAGGAGGAAACCATTTGGCAGGAGAATTATATATGTCTGAAGCAGAGTATCGTGTACGCCACGAAGAACACCAGGAATAGAGTCGACATTAGGCAAACACTCGAACTGTAAACTCAAGTCTGCAAGGAGAAACAGCTAGGATTAATTTATTTAAGCATGTTGATTTATCATGGAATATTTCTCATACAATTGCGTGGAAAATTCTAAGGAAAATGAGGAAAGTTTGCCCTGGAAAAATTTTTGAAAGGTGAACTAGCAATTAATAAATATGATTATTCCTAGAAAATGGAGGGCTTGGGAGGCATGTTTTGGACTGCGATATAAAATCTAATTTTAAATTTGAAAAAATGTGAGAATTAACTTTAGACCCTTGTGGTAGGCTTACAAAAACAAAACTAAAAACTGAGAGTATAAAAAATCCTTTTTTCAGGATGTTTGTTAACATTGTTATAATTTTTTTGAGCCAATAATAAAATTTTTGACATGTGTGTGTTTTAGCCTAATGGTATGCTACCTTGAAAAAAGTAATTATATGAAATTTCACATCAGAAAAAGGCCAAACATTACCACTTCAATTTTAAATCAACATACATTCTCGTTTAGAAATTCGTATAAAATTATTATCAATAGAGAATATTTTGTCTGAATCCATTTTTAAACTCTAATCGGAAAATGTATTACAGTTGTGTAAAATTTGAAACTGAGCATACAAATGTGTATTTTCGAAAAACCTAAACGATCACCGTTGTTTTTTTAATTAGGGACAGAACTGATTACTGTCTGATGAAGAATTTTTTTTAAGCGTAATTAATGCTCATTCTATTGCTTGACTGGATTCTAATATATATCGTGTAATCATTATCTTAAAGATAATGATGCAGTTAACGAATGTTAAGATTGATATTCTTTCTGAAATTCTGTTTCGCATTATTATTAAATGTTAAATTAAATATTGAAATATGTTATTAAATATTAAATACTAGTTTTTTCCAATCTGTTACACTATGTCGCTTATCATCCGGCATTTTCTTATCTCAACGAAATCGATCTGAAAAAATAACTATCCATGTGTAATTAAAATCTCACAGAGATTGGCTGGGGAATTGACGAAAGATTAAAGACTTGCAAACTATAACACATAAACATTTTATTATTATTTATAACTACAAGTTGCTTGTGACATTTGTAGATGAGTTCGGATTACGAAAAATTTTATATGTTAGCTTTTATTTTTTCTAATTGAATCAATGGTGGGAAGGATTATGGTTTACAAGCTCTACTCTAAAATTCATTGAGATTAGGCGATGGGCGCCTACTGGAGCTTGCCTTATTTCATATGTGGTCATGGGCGCAATCTTTCTGTTTTCCATGTTTATTTTTGTCCGTTTGTAGTCGCGCGAACCAGGATAAAGTTTATATATTCCAGCAAAATGTTTGCTACTCGTCAATATGGCAAACACATCACCATCAAATTTCGATAAAACAATTTGTTCTTGGGCTGGAATGGGCGCATATAAATTCTTTTCTTTAAGTATTTTAAGTGAGCCATTCGTAGGAAAAGTGTATTTTCGAAGTTTAAATACTCCTTGCCGATTCTTAATGGGAGTGAGTCTAATAAATTGAAGTTGGTCAAGTCGATATCCAAGTATGTCAGAAAAAGAAAGCCCGGCTGGTGAAGCTATACGCCTGGCATGAGCAGACCTGGAACTGGCACGAAGAGACTCGGCAGGAGGAATGGACTTCGAAGGAGAAGGCTCTAGGTCAGAAGTAGAAGAAGCAGATGGGTCTTTAGAAGGAACACCAGGAATAGGGGATCCATTAGGTAGACAGTCAAACTGTGAACTTAAATCTGCAAGAAAAAACATATCAAATTAGTTTTTGGGATGCAAGTTTTGTTTGGTATGTTTATTTATAGAAGATATTATACAAATTCAAATCAAACGATTCAGTATGAATTCAGAACAAGTCGTCAGTCATCCTATTGGTATCATGCGCTGGAAAATTGTAAACGTACAACTCATCCCAATTAACTCGTCCCTAAAAACTATTTCTATATATCTTTCGTTTTTATTTAAAATTTGACTATGTTGAGAAAAAATTATAGATTCAGCAAGTTCGCCTACTTTTTCCTCCTAATATCTCAGTGAATACATTGAGAAGATTCACTGTAGTTTCTTATATTGAAATCTCAAGCAGTAATCCATTTCACTTGAAATAGTGACCGGAAGAGTTAACAACTCTAATTCTCGATTTGAAAGAATTAAAAGGTATTTAAAAATATTACTTACAACGCGAACCTACACCAGTTTGGAATATAATGCTGATTACGTTGAAAAAATTGTTTTTTGTGAAAAGCTTTAAAACGTTTTTAAGTCACAGCTATATTATTATCATAATATACTTACCAATAGAATTAAGGATGACCATCAGTATGAAGACCAGGGTATGAGCGATCCTCATTTTTTACAATTAGGTCAAAAACTAATTTACTCGTTAGTTGACAATTTGGTTTACTGTGTGGCTGATACTTATTCTGTTCTTTTATTACATATTTTTAATAGTCCTTATCTGATTGTACAAAAGTTAGCTTCGACTTCTGAGATAAACATATTTGCATTTGACAAATTATTCCAATCTGGGTACGTTAATAGAGGCAACTTTGGGAATAATAAAGCGAGTTTTTAAATATTTCTGCGATAAAGATCTGTGAATCGAGAATATGATATTAAGAAGTTTTTGAAATATTTGAAAGTTATTTAAATCTTTAAAAGATTACAACATTTTTTGAATAAAACATAAATTTTTAAAGATTTAAACAAAAGAGGCTTTTTAAGAATTTTAATGCTCTCAAGACAATAAAAATATTTCCTCAAGATTCTTAAACTCCATTTCATATATTAGCGATGAAAAATCCATACGGAAATGGTTAATAGTCAAGATGGCAAAAAGGCAAATCCATTGGCAGGAGGCCATCTCTGCTGGAATAGAAAAATCTCGTCAAGAAGGAAACGAACATTGATTTGAAAAAATAAAAAATAAAGAATTGTAAAATTATTTGACTGGAATCAATTTGGTAGCAGAATTTAAAATTAATCGACCTTTTGTTTTACGTGACCGTCCATCAGACAATGAATAATGAGATAAAACTATTTAATTACATTATGGTCTATAAACATATTTTTCGAAGTATTTTCTTTTTTCCCTGTTAACAAGATGCTACTATTTTGCTACTACTGCTACTTTTTTGTTAAAAATTTATACTTTTGTTAAAAAATCGAAGCACTTGGTTGAAATTTGAACTAATTTGTTACAAATTAATTTTGTTGTTGAAAAATCATCTCTTTGGTTGACAATTTACCTTTTCCATTTTTGAAATTTATGATGTCTTCCCCAGAAGAAAATTATTATCAGTAAATCATTAGGAATCTGTAACAACTTTGATACAAAATTATTTTCTTGACGTAATGAAACGGACCTTATTGATATTTTTTCTGAAAAAGTCTCGTCGGGGTAATAATAAAATACTGAAGCCTTGAGAACGATAATATCTAGACTTTTTTATTGTTATATATAATTACAAGTAGCGTGTGACATTTGCAGACGAGTATGGATCACAAACAATTTCATATTTCAGTTTAACATTTTTTTTTAGTTGAATTACTGCCGTGGATGATTTTGGTTTATAAATAAAACTTTAAAATTCAGCAAGATTGGTTGATAGCGGCCTACTTGAATTTCCTTGATTTCAGCTCTGGTCAATGGGGTCGCCATACCGCTTTCCATGTTTATTTTTACCCTTCGTTTATTATTAGCGGGAAGAATATGCGCATATATACCAGCAAGGGCATCACTAGTCATCAATATAGCAAAGACATCACCATCAGATGTTGATAATACAATTTGTTCTTGAATTGGCAGAAGCTCAAAGACACCTCGTCTTGCGAGTATTCGAATATGTGTATCCGCAGGAAAAGTGTATTTCCGAAGTTCGAAGAGGCGACTGGGATTCTCATTGGGAATGAGCCGAATATATTTAATTTGGTCAAGTCGATATCCAAGTATGTTAGAAAAAGGAAGCTTAGTTCGTGGTGCGATAATTCTTGCAGGGGACCTGGACCTGGCACGTAGGGACGGCTCGGCATATGAAGACAAGTTCGAGGAATCAGGTATGGCAGGAGAAGAAGATCTGGCAGGAGAATGATGTATTTCTGAAGAAGAAGATGCAATACCACGAGGGACACCAGGAATAGGGGCGCCATTAGGCAAACAATCGAACTGTAAACTCAACTCTGCAAGAAGAAACATCTAGGATTAATTTTTTTAAAGCATGTTGATATGTCATGAACTCATTGTCACACAATTGCAAGAAATGCTATGGACAATAAAGAAAGGTTGCCCTGGCAAATTTTTTCAAAGCTAGATTAGCAATACTCAAGTAATATTATATGCTTAATTAACCAATATTATTATTATGAAGAACACAAAACTACAAATATAAGAGTATAATAAAAATCCTTTGGTCAGAATATGGCGAAAAGATGTCCACTTCCACTTAAACTCAAAGTAAATTTTGCTTTAGTAATTCGGACAAATTTGGTATCAATAGAAAATGTTTCTCGAATTCTATGATTACATTCTCATCAAAGAAGGTATTATATTTGTCTAAAATTTGACATTTGGCACACAAATGTTTATTTGCAAAAAGGTCAAAAACGTTTTTCAAATAACAGATATATTAATGTAATATATTCACCAATAGAATTAAGAATGGCCATCATCATAATGACCAGATTGTAAACGATCCCCATTTTTTTAAATTATGGAAAGGACTGATTACTGCGTAATAAAGAATTTTGTTTAATGCGCAATTAATGCTATTTCTATTACTTGACTAGATTCCATCATACATATATCGTGTAATTGTTATCTTAAAGATTAGACAAAAGCTTGTCATTCAGACATATTCATATTTATTTTTCATAAGTTAAATTTATTATTCTCAACTGAGGCAGCTTTGGAAAACATTGGGCAATTTTATCTAATAGCGCTGCAATGAAAATCTGAATCTTAACTAGAAATTTTTTGCACCATCTACAAATATTGCGAAATATCGAAAAAATATTGAAAAAATGTTATCGGAAAAAGTTTCATTTCTAAAGACTAATTTTCAGTTCTGAATATTTCGCAACATGTCTTACAGGAATTTGGATGATTTTAAGATCTTTTAAAAAAATGTAATCATTTTAAAAATGCTAAGAAAAATATTTAAATATTAAAAAAAAAAAATTAATCCTGTTTATAGGGATGATAGAGAGTTATAGTTTTTTCCAATCTCTTATACTATGCCGCTTATTAATCAGTATTTAAAAAAACTAGAATTTTCTCTACCTTTTCAAAAAAGGCGAAAATGAATGATCCTTAATTGTTTAAATAACTGCAAAGTGTCTTGTATAAAAATATCACTCTTAGAAATATTAGCGAAGTAGTAGGAAGAAGGGGGAGAAAAACTTGTTTTAACAAATGAAAATATTTTACATAATACCAAATATAGGTAACCATTTCATTTTTGTTTTAATTTCCAGGTATAGTGCGACAAACGATACTTATTTCTTGATTTTTTTATTGAATTAATGGTGTTCAGGCTTTTAGTTTACAAGCTCTACTTTATAATTCATTCTGATTAGGCGATGGGCGCCTATTGGATTTATCTTTGCCCGCACTCTAATTTGAATGTGAACCTTACATACATGTGGAGAATACAATTTGTTCTGCGGTTGGCTCGAGCCTAAACTGATTCTTTCCTACGCGTATTTCAATTGGTTTATCCACAGGAAAAGTTTATCTTTGAAGTTCGAATAACCTGTTCCGATTCTTATTAGGACTGATTCGAATAAATTGAAGTTGGTCAATTCGATATCCAATTATTTTAGAAAAAGGAAGCCCGGTTGGTGGAACAATAAGCCTGGCATGAGGAGATCTGGTCCTGGCATGAAGAGGGGAATCGGCAGTAAGAGAAGAGCTGATCGTTGATTCAGGTCCGACAGAAGCAAGAGATTTGGGGAAGAAGGTTGTAGGTAAGAAGAAAAAAAATAAGATAGGACGTTACAAGAAACACCAGGAATAGAGGCCCCATTCGGTATACAGTCAAACTGCAAACTTAAGTCTGAAAAAAACTGGTAGAATTAATTTTTTTAAATGTATGTTAAAATCTCATGAATTGCTTTTTGCAAAATTGACCATGACTTTCTTTGGTTCTAATTATGCCTCTATACTTCCTCTCCATTGATCGAAGTCGGGTGGGACTGCCATTATAACTTGACATTCCACCTTGCGACGAATAGTTAATTATTTTGGACATGATTTTTACTCGCAAAATGCATTTCTTGCATTCAGTTAGAAGTTAGACGTATTATTCAAACAATAAACAATACAAACAAAACAGTAGCTGGGGAATACATTGAAAGTTTG
Source organism: Acraspis erinacei (assembly GCA_035041075.1). Taxonomy (NCBI): domain Eukaryota; kingdom Metazoa; phylum Arthropoda; class Insecta; order Hymenoptera; family Cynipidae; genus Acraspis; species Acraspis erinacei. Next base: position 59,796,031 of record JAWWLR010000158.1, on the reverse strand, counting down.
TTTACGAAGGGCATGCTTCCGCTGAGAATAAATGTCACATTTCAGGCAATAAATGGAGACTGGGTGTTTCTAATTATTTAGGGATAAATGTTTCTAAGGAAAGACAATTACGATAAACAATGCACGAAAGGAAGCTAGATTCTTATGCATTCCTGAAGCAAAAAAACAGGAATGCAACACTAGAATAATAGGAAAAGCGAAATTAGATAATGGACTCGAACTATGGTCAAGAGTAGATGGAGAATCACATGGTTGTCAAGAAGTCGCTCTGATTATGAATGAGAGAGTTACGCAGCATATCAAGGAACATAGACTTGTATGAGAAGACTCTTTATCGTAGCGTGTTAAAAAGAAAAAGACCAGAGTATAAACGATCCCATTTTTTCCTTCAGGGGAAGAACTAATTGTCTCATTAATAAAGAATCTGGCTACGAGTGCAATCAATGCTATATAAGCTTTGCATCCTGAGATATTCATATTTGTATTTGATAATTCATTCCAATTTCATTCGATTTTTTTTAACAGTTAGATGTCTTTCTATCGACCTTTGGGAGGTAAATCACTATAAACCTATCATAACTTTAATACAAATTACTTCCGTAAGGGAATGAAACCACATTTTTTCTTCTTCAAAGAGTGGCTGGGGCATTAAAAAACGATTGGAGCCTTGGTTAACATAATGCAAAGACTTTTTATTATTGACGCTTGTAATTACAAATTATTTGTGAAAGTTTTAGACAAGTTCGGATCACAAACCATGCCATATTTTTTTTGTATTGAATTAATGGTGAGGAGAATCCTGGTGTATAAGCACCACTTTAAAATACAATTGGATTTTGCGAAAGCGGCCTACTGGAGTTTCCTTGATTTCATCTGTGGTCATTGGGGTAATCATCTTGCTTTCCATGTTTATTTTGGTCCGTACTTTAGAGCGCATTCGAGCATTATATGCATACATTCCAGCAAGAATATTACTACTCACGAATATTGCAAAGACGTCACCATCGAATGTAGATAATACAATTTGTTCTTGTGTTGAAATGGGCCTATATGAACTTGGTCCTTCTAGTAATAGAAGTCTTTTATCCACAGGAAAATAGTATTTCCGAAGTTCGAAAAGCCGGTTGCGATTCTTTTCGGGAATGAGTCGAATAAATTCAAGTTGGTCAAGTCGATATCCTAGTATGTCAGAAAAGGGAAATGTACTTGGTGGAGCTATAATCCTGGCAGGAGACCTAGACCTGACACGCAGATGTGACTCGGAAAAAAAAGACGGAATTAAAGAAGGAGGTATGGCAGGATGAACAGATCTCACGGGAGAATGATGTATGCCTGAAGAAGAAGTTGGGGCGTCACGAGGAACACCAGGAATATTAGCGCCATTAGGTAGACAATCGAACTGCGTACTTAACTCTGTAAGATGAAAAAGATGTAGTGAAAAATTCTGCATTTTCTCCAGGCGTACTTTTTTTAACATTGAACTAAGGTGAAATAATGTCCGCTTCCACTTTAACTGAATGTACTTTCTGGTTCAGAAATTCAGACAAATTGTGTATCAATAAGACATGTTTTTTTAACTCCATTTCTTATACACAGATATTCTGGATTCCCCCGGAATGAATTAAGATTCGATTCGTAGTGGAAAGCTTAAAAACGTTTTCAAAGTATATTAAAGTATTATATTCACCAATAAAACAAAGGATAGCCATAAATGTAAAGGCCAGGGTACAAACGATCCTCATTTTTTGCAATTGCGGAAAAACTCAATGATTCTTTAATGAAGAATCTGGTTGACAATTGTAGCTAGTGATCAGGGTATTGCATAATTAGATGCAACCTTTATTTATTGTGACGTAAATAATAGATAAGCCTGACATCCAAAAAATTAATATTTATATTTCATAAATCATTCTAATTTGGTTATTATAACTGAGGCTGGTTTAATAAGCGTAAAACGATTTTTTTTATAGCACTACGATAAAAATCTAAATCTTACTAGGCATTTGTTAACCCATTTACAAATATTTTCGACATCTTTCTGAAGCTTTCAAATGGTTACTAGTAACCTTTTCTTAAAGTTTTAAATTAAAAATATATTATGGGAAAAAGAATTTGTTAATTTGATGGTTAAATAATATTTTTATGGACCTATACCACATTACAATTTTCCACTAGATATCGTAGATTGAAAGAAACCGAGATTTTATGACAGCTGTTTGTATTTAAAGAAATTGTGCCCCAATGAAGAAGGTGAGCTATACTACTTCTTTAAAGTTTAATTTTTAAAGGTAGTTATTGTGATTAATGGTCTTTTTGAAAAAAATTTAATCTAAAATATTTAAAGACTATTTTTTTAATATTAAAAAATATTGTATAACTTCTAAAGATTTATGAAAAAATGCTCTTGTCGCAGTGTTTTTTTAACTTTATGGGTTTTCCCTTAAAGCAAAAAAAAGTTGGGATTTTTCAAAATGCGGGTACTTGGAACTTAACGAAGCCTTTTCATGAAAAATATTACGTGTCCTTTTTTTTGGAAGACAAAGTACCAGATGACTGGACTAAACTAAAGGGATTTTTCTCTCCATGTAACCAATGATGTCAAAGTTGGCACCCTGTGCCACTGCGCTTGCGTTAGGGCTGTTCGCTGGTTGGCCGAACTTGGCGTGCGATTCAAAATTACAATAAAAACCAATTCTTGTAATTAAATAAATAATTATTAGAATATTTCAGCAGCTTAATATATAGAAGATAATTTCAGAATATAATAATTATAATAGGCCTCATGTGCCTGCTCGATACATTTTATTGAAAATAAAAAGAATTAAGCACACTTTCTATTGCTGCTACTACTCATATAAGTTTAGTTAACGATTCTATTTGGTTGAAAATTAACTTTTTTGTTAAAAATTCACAGTGTTGGTTAAAAACTCAAAATAAGTTATTATATACTAGAATTAATTACTTAATTATTCGTAGTGTTCAGAGGGATATTTTTTGTTAAAGACAGTTTGAAATTATTTAAAAAATAAATATCACTTGTTTCTGTTCATTCAACTGCGTTATTAATTACAGAAAGTAGTAACCTTGCAAGGTTAATGATGAAAAGATTATATATACAAATGAATATTCTCTTGTTTTTATCTTCCTGAAATGCTTGATCCTGAAATGCTTGATCCCTGAAACTGGTATTTTAGTTCTATTTTCAATGTGAAATTTTCTCATATATATTATAGACCTATAATAACTTTAATAGCAAAATATTTTCATGAGAGAATGAAACATAAATTTTTGTAATCATCATATTTATATTTTAATTTTTTTAAATCACTTAATGTGTGAAGAATTGGAGTTGACAAGCTCTACTCTATAATTCATTCTGATCAGGCGATGGGAGCCAACTGGAATTTCTGCCACTTCATATTTGCTCAATGGGGTAGTCGTGCCACTTTCAATGTTTATTTTTGCCCGTACATAACTATGATGGTATTGATTATATCTATATATTCCAACAAGATGATTACTACTGTCCAATATTGCAAAGACGTCACCACCGAATGTTGATAAAACAATTTGTTCTTGGTTTGGCATCGGCACATATACATTCTTTCTTTTAAATAATTTAAGTAATTTCTCCGCAGGAAATGTATATATTCGAAGTTCGAATAACCGGTCCGTATTCTTATGAGAAGTGAGTCGAACAAATTGCAGTTGGTCAATTCCATATCCAAGTATGTTTGAAAAAGAAAGAGCGATTGATGGAGCTATGAATCTGGCAGGAGACCTGGACCTGGCACGAAGAGACGGTTCGGCAGAAGAAGACCTCAACGGAGAAGGAGTTCTGGCAGGAGGAAGATACCTGGCAGGAGAATGTTGAGTATCAGAAGAAGAGGAAAAATGCGAAGGAGAAGAAAATTGGACACCAAGAGAATCATAACTAATAGGAACACGATTAGGTTGACAGTCGGACTGCGAACTTAAGTCTGCAAGAAGAAAAGCTGGAATTATTATTTTTTAAGGGATGGATGGAATGGCTAAGAAATGCATGTATTTCTTTTAGTATATTATTAGTTCAGGAATGACCCATTACTGGGAAGAGTATGAATCCAAAGAAAATTTTTGAAGCAGCACAACCAAAATTTCAGCTTCGATTGAAAAACTTTATTTGGTTCACAGAACGCACGAGTGGTACTTTTGAGCAGGTAATGCAAAAAAATGTGAGCCATCGTGGGATGTCCGGCAGAAGTGATACCTTCATATGATGTAAACTGGAGTGGTTTTTCTTAGAACTTCTTCAACAACAAAAAATAATTCTAATATTACTCGAATTAAATAGAGGATTTTGGAGTAGATTCGAAATAAATAAGTAATTTTATTCAAAATGGTTAGCACGTATACGAACCACGACCTTAAAGAAGAGCGCACGTCGCTAGAGACTGCTTTATACATATGGAGAGAAAGAGAGCGAGCGAGAAAATAAGAGAGAGAGAGGGAGAGAGAACGAAAATGAGAGAGTAGCAAGAGGGAGAGGAAGCGTTACCCTGGAAGCGTTACCGTTACCGTTACCTAGTTTTGCGAGTTCACACCCTGCTATAAGAAGTTATCACTTCAAAAAAAAAATCTAAATTACAATAAAATGACAATTTTTTTATGGATCCACGGTCAAAAGCTTGCAAAAACAAAACTAAAAAATGAGATCATTAAAGATTCCTTCGTCAGTACGTGCCTTGGAATTTTTTAGATTTTTTTAGGTAATAATCTAATTTCCAAAAATTGGATGCATATGGGCCTTATGGAATGCTGCCTATGGGGAAATGTTTGTGTGGAATTCTAGGTGGACGTTTTTCAAATTATATTTGTTATAACACAGACATTCAGGATTTCCGCGGAATTAAATAAGATTTAATTTCATATTTATTTGCGACATGTCATGTAGAGATTGTAAAAGAATTCGAATTACGTCGTAAAACTGTTGTTTGTGAAAAGCTTAAAAATACTCTTAAACTTATGGATATACTATATTATTATATTCACCAATAAAATCAAGGGTGACTATCAAAGTAAATACCACAGTATGAGGAATTCCCATTTTTGTAAATTACGGAAAACACTGGTTACTGAATTATTGAAGAAGATTGTTAAAATTGATAGTTTTATTACTTCATGAAATTGAAACTAGAATCATTATTTAAATGATTTGTGTTTAAGCTTGTCCTTCTGAGATATTCATATTTGTATGTCGTAAATCAGTCTAATTTGATTATCTCAACTGTCTATAAATTTTTCTGAAGTTGTTTCGTAAGCTTCAATTACAAGAAATATTATAGACAAAAGAATAATAATTGTGCAAGTCGAATGCATTTAAGCAGCTTCAAGGTTATGCCTTAACGCGCCATTTAGTTATGAGAAAAATATAGATGATTTATTTCTTCTTATAAATAACATATTTGAACAAATATTCCAGTCTTTATTTGTTTAGTGAGCAACATATCTATTGCGTCATATGGTTATGAGAAAAACAATAATGATTTATTGCTTTCTTATAGATAACGCATTTCATCAAAAGTTACTGTCTTTATTTATTTATTGCGCAAATAATTTGCGAAAAACATTACTCTGCAGTTTAGAAAACTTCTAAAACTTAAAAACACAGAGGTGGTATATAACTATCAGAAACCAGAAAAACCAACATTACTGATATTCTAAAGCTGTCTTGGTTCATGCTTGTTCTAAGTTTATAGAACATTCTTGATTATGTCATCAAATTTTGAGGCGCAATTTCTAAACAGAATATTGATAAGAAAGGATCTAATGAAATAATACAGCATTTCTGATGGTAGCTCATATGCTCTGGATTCTTAACGCTTCATGCTGCTATGTCATGTTTAGAGCGAGGATGAGAAATATTATGATTTCTAATTCTTTGCTAAGCAAAAGTGTTTCCTATGACTTCTAAATAATCAAGTCTTGAATAAGTTCTGGAATAAATTGTACATGAGGAAGTCATCTTTTCATTGACCTTGTATCATCCACCTCATTCTCCTCTTGTACATCTTCTCTTCCAGCTCCTATTCCTTCACCAGCTCCTTTCCCACCTCATCCAACCAGCTAGAAACAGTTGCCTTTTTAACAAAAGATTTTTGATTAAAAACTGTTTTAATTGGTTAAGACGAGTAGTTGGAAGAGGAGTAGTTGAAGGAATAGGAGCTGGAAGATAAGAAAATGAAGTGGACAGAAGCAAAAGAAGAATTTAGCCAAGATGACAATTCTCTATCTGTAAAAATAAAAAATGATGCTGATGATGATGATGTTAATGATAATGATAATGGTGATATTTATAGTGATGATGATGACGATGATGATGAGGATGAGGCTGATGCTGAAAGTGACCTTTCCTCTGAATATAAAATAGAAACCAAAACCGAAGCTAAAATTTTAGATTACTGGGAAGGTCCAAATAAATCTATAGATCAATTGCGCCTTCTTTTACAAGTTCAAAAGTAGCTGGAAAAATAAATAATATAAACGAAATTTTTTCAATTGTTAAAAATGTATGTGTATTTCTTTATTCCCCTCACCTGAATTCATTGTAGCTTTGAGAAAACCAGCTTATAAAACATCTAACGCAATATTTAGTGCATGTGATCATTGAACAAATATTTTCATTCCCTAATTCCCTTAACTAAATTATTAGCGTGCCCGCCTTCACCTTTAACCTCTCCCTGTCTTTGTTTATTTCAACGATATCGAATCAAATAATTTCAAAATGTCTTCCATGAAAAATATTAATATTAGCATTCATCAACAAATTCTATAACTTTGATTATCTGGTTGAATAATTGCCAAATAGCTTTAATGTAATTAATTCATTTGAGTAAGTTGAACAATTCTATATTATTTTGAAGGCCTTCTTTTATTATTTTGGCTAAGAATTTTTACTTGTTGATATTAGTTGTATTCAACAGTAATCAATTTTAAAAAATTTGATATGTTACACGAATTTCAGCTTTTACATTTCCAGGGAGGCGGCTGGACCGGGAAATCCGGGAAATGACCTGGAATTTTCCAAGGCCGGGAAAAACCCGGAAATGACCGAGAACTTATTTCTTGACCGGAAATTTTACAAATTTTCAGAAGAAAAATCGGTCAAAGTTCGATTTCAGAAGTTTTTTAAATAATTAGTTGAGTTGGTATCTTTTGCAGTTATGATATCATTCAGTTTACAATGCGTAATTCAAAAATATTTTACCTTTAAAATTCTTCATTTTAGAGTTTTATTTTTGAGTGTAAATTTTTAATTCAAAAAATTTTAAAATGCTGTCTTGAAGACGTACATAATTAAAACTTAAAAGCGTTTGAAGTTAAAAATTTTAATAAAAAACAGTATTATTTTATCAACTGTAAATATAAATGAATGAATAAATAATTTTTTTAATGGATCTGTACCTTAAGTATAATAAACTTAAAAATCATTTATTGTTAAAATTTCGAAAAGCTTCTAAACCTTTAATGTTACAATTTGTATTATTCGATTTAAGAAATATTTATTTTGTAAGCGACATTGTTGAATTTTTATGTAGAAATAATAACTGAACACTCATTATTTGTACAAAACATGTGAGTATTTTAAAAGATATTTAGAAATTTTGAAAAGATTCAAAATTAATTTAAAACTTGAAATGATGTTTTCAATATTCTGTTTAATAATTTTTCAAAAGGAGCCTTTCACAATTTTAAAAGGCTTCTAGACTTTTTGGTTGAAATCTGCAAAAATCTACATTTGGTTTTAAATTGGGTGGTGGGTATTTGTACGGAAATTTCTATATGAATAGTCGAATTTTTTCAGCACACACACTTGGTATAAATTATTTGATATCATTTCAAGATCAAAATAATTTGACTCTTTTTAAAACCTCTAAATATCTCTTAAATTTACTCTAATTTTGTCTACAAATAATAAGTGTTCAATTCTTGTTTATAAATCCAAATTTGAAGGAATTTTTCTTAATTAGTAGGATTTTCTAGAAGTTGTCGGACAAGTTCAATTAATTAAAAAGGTTATTTAGAAGTTCTGTAAAAATTTCAAAAATAATTTTAAATTTAAAAAAATGTTATTGAGCATTTGAATACAAAATTTTTAAATAGAAAAAATTTTAAACTGAATTTCCAAAATT
>JAWWLR010000158.1:59734973-59746676 GCA_035041075.1 Acraspis erinacei | reverse complement strand
ACATTCGCGGGAAAGCAGAACCTAACCGATTCCTTTCAGGGCCCCTTGCAATACAGATCTTCGAATTTTAGTTCAATAAATTGAATTCCACTTCACCATTAAAACCCTCGCAGAGCCATATAGAGAACCTTCTTGTAATTCGTAATATTCCCAGTCGTGTTTTAAAAGCACATCAGTGCCTAATAGAGCCTATCAGAAAAATAATGCAAGTTAATTTTAGTCCCAGTAGCCGATTAAGTGCCGAATACAAGCCATTAGAAACCAAATTCAAATAAAAAGGCTCTTAAGAACCACTTAAGACTACATAGAAAGCCATCTGCATCCTATATGGTTTTAACCAGTTTCTATGGTTAACCTATTAGGCATTCTTACTAGGGTGGTGATGCAATTTCGTACTTGTAGCACTTGGAAAAAAGTAGAGCCCAATAGGCACCTAATAGAACCGCTTAAGACAGTTCACTTCGAGTTTTATTCCGAATGATTTGATTCTGAAGCAGGTCTACTCAAGTACCTCATAGAACCGTTTAATGAACCAATTTCGTACTTGTAGCACTTAGCATCACGTAGATCCCAATAGGTTCCTAATAGAGCCGCTTAAAATGTATTTCTTCGAATTTTAATCCGATTAATTCGATTCCACCAGGTTACTAAAATCACAATAAGACGTAATAGGCGCCTCATATATTTTAATAGGCTCCTAATAGAACCTTTTGGTGAAGAAATTTCATAATTGTAGCACTTGGAATAAAGTAGAAACCAATAGGTTCATAATAGAGCCGCTTAAAACAGATCTCTTTAAATTTTACACCGAATAATTTAATTCCGAAAGATCAACAAAATACCTAATAGGACCTGTTAGGAAAGCAGTTTCATACTTTTTTATGGTATTTGGAAGAGAGCATATCCCAAATAGGTACCTAGTAGGGCCGCTTAAAACACATCAATTCGAATTTTAATAAGAATAATTCGACTCCAAAGGGCTAATAAATTCCTAATAGAACCTGTTGGTGAAACTATTTTGTACTTGTAGCGCTTGGAATAAAGTAGATCCCCATAGGTAATAACCTAATAGAACCTGTTAGGGAAGCAATTTCATACTTTATATAGCACTTGGAATAAAGTAAAATCCAATATGTTCCTGATAGAGCTGCTTAAAACACATCACTTTTAATTTTAATCCTTAAAATTTAGTTCCGAAGGGCCACTAAATTCATAATACAACCAGTAACGTTAGCAATTTCATACTTGTAGAATTTGGAAAAAGCAGATCCCAATAGTTTCCTAATAGAGCCGCTTAAACACATCACTTTCAAATTTTAATCCGAATAATTTAATTCCGAAGGTCTACTCAAGTACCTAATAGAACATGTTAGTGAAGCAATTTTGTACTTGTGGTATTTGGAATAAAGCACAGCCCAATAGGCACCTAATGGATCTACTTAAAAACATAGCTTTGAATTTTAATACGAGTAGTTTCGTTTCGAAGGTACAATAAAATTTCTAATAGAACCTGTTCGAAAAACAATTGCGTACCTAATACTATGTTAAGTAAAAGAATACCTCATTGCATCCGCTTAGATCTTGTCAGAAAATTGTTTAAAAAAGAACATAAGTACCGAATAAGACCGGTCAGAAGCCAATTTAAAATGAGAATCCTATTAGAAATCAGTTAGGACCACGTAAGATTCCATCTGCATTCTTTACGTTTGCTAAACGGCTTCTATTGATACCTAACTGTCATTTTACTAGGGTTTGTCACTCGTTTGATGTAATTTTTTAAAAACATTTTCAATAAGAAAATTCCTTTTGATGTTTGCCGACATCATCCTATAATGCAGACATTTCCTCGATATAGGGCATAACTTATATTAAATGCGTATCTACATGAGTGTCATACATCATACAAAATAATCTTAACGCATCAAATTAGCAGCATTCCTTGGTGCTTTATATAAGAGGTTTACTCTTTATCTTATCATTGACAGGTAGAGAACGAACAAGTACGTTTGAAGTATAAGAAGAATCTAAGATCTATTTAAAAGTACAATTTTGCCTGTGATTCTATCAGTAGATAACAAACTATAACTTCAAATAACTTTAAATCTGAAAAGTATATTTTCTATGTGTGTTGATTTCATTTGTAATTGAAAATTGGATTTAGAAAAATATATAAAAAGTTCTACAAATCATGAAAACGGAGTATCAACTTATATTTGAAAAGCAGCCCTTATCTGGTGAAGAAATTAGAAGAAGATGTTGGTGAAAACAGGTGCTGGCATGAGTGAAGCTTCGATAAAACTACGAGAGAGACTAATTTGGGATGATGTGGAAAGTGTCTTTCAAATGAGGGCAGGGGGATAGGAGGCTTTTAACTGGGGTAATGTCAAATTTAGTTCATAAAGATTCAAATACATTTTTAGATAACTGCAGACGCATGTTCATTCCGCAAATTAAGAACACATTAAATTGTTTGGGGTATATTAAAGTTTGTATTGAGTTTACTGGCATTTTTAAGGAATTATTGGCTCGAGAAAAAAATAGATGAACAAATTTTTTGTACTAAAAATGACCCTATTTTAATAATCACAAATATTGGGGGATAGATTAAAGAAAAAGTCAGAGAACAGATTCAAATTAAATTTGAGAAGCTAAAAACAATAGATTGGGGTTGGAGTTTAATAGAAATCGTAAACTTAAGGGTTAGTTTTAATAGATATGCACCTTTTCAGGTTGGGTCTTCAACTGTCATTGAATAACCTGATTTTATGCAAAGAAAAAAGCTGTAATCAATATTTTAAAAAAAGATTCATATTGTTTTATATTGTCAGTAATGGCAGCTATTTCTTATGATAAAATCAATTCTGCTCGAACTAGTTCTTATCCTCACTTTGATGGTTCAGAACTCGATTATAATAATATCAGGTTTCCAATTACTCTTGAGAATATTCCGAAATTTGAAAAAATGATTCTTTCGAGTATAAATGTATATGGATTAGAATTGTATGAATATATCAAGAAACAGAAGATTGTCTCAGTATTTTTAAGCCAGAGAAAACTAAAAAACCTATCAGTCACCTTCTGATCTATAATCAAAAATCTATCTAGACTAGTGAAATAACAAATAAGAAAATATTATTGTACTACTTACTTTTGTGTCAGGTGTTTATGCCACTTTAAATTTGACAAATCTCTTGAAAACATGAAGTTACTTCCGATAATCTGAATAATAATTGCACAATTATACTTCCCACAGAAGAAGATAACATTAAAATTTTTTAATATTATAAATATAAAGAGCGGGTTCAATTTGCAGTATATGGTGATATTTAGTATTTGTTAGAGGCAGTTACCAACATTCAAGGAAATTCCTATCAGAAACATGTACAGTCCGGTGTACACCGCGTGGGTTGCCAGCGAGTTAAACAAATTAGCTGAGAAATTAGATTCTTAGTTTTAAAATCCTATACCAATGGATCTCTTAGCATTGAAGAAAGAGCATGATTGTCAAAACGCAAAAGTTTGTCATATTTGTGAACAAGATTTTAATAAAGTCGATATGAAAGATCATGATCACGACCAATCCACAGGTAAATATTGTGACCCTGCTAATGACAGGTGTAACGTAAATTACGAAGAATAAAATATAATTACCATAATATTTCATAATGTATCTGGCTACGACTCTCATTTTTTTATAAAAGAATTGGCAACAACGCTTTGAAGGTGATATATCATTATTACCTCTTAATAAAGAACAATATATATCCCGTGTAGAAATTTCTCGGGTTGGTCCTACTACAACAAGGTTTCTGGTCGGATCCCAGCCGGGCTACCCCTGGTTGGGTTTCATGGACAGGAACCGGTCGGGAGCCGACCGAGCTGCATTTTCCTCGAATCACCTGGTGCAGGGCAGGCCGGTTACAGGCCGGGCCAACCCTGGTTAGATCTCCTGTTCGGGAGCAGACCCGACAATGGTCAGGATAATTTTTTTGTAGAAATTATATAGTTTCTAAGAGCCATGTCATTATCAAAGACATAATTATGGATACTAGATGAATTATTATTTGAAAGGTATCAACTTTATTTCAATAATGAGGTTGAACATCCAAATTAGTGCGTGGGTAAATATTTAAACCCCCTATAGAACGTCAAATCTTAGTCGATATTCGTGATTTTTTAGGGTAAGGAATGTACAGTACCTTGTCATATTATTAAATCCAAGCTAAAAAATTACAATTTTCACATTATTTTTGTCATTTAATGTTAGCCCTTTGAGCGTTCTGGTGTTTTTAAACTCCTAGTTCGGTAGATTTGCCAGATTCGCCAGACGATTTAGCACGTTTTTAGGTTGCAAAAAGTCACCTTTCTCGACTAACCGGGAAAATCTCAAGATATGAATCCCATCTAGAACATTTGGAGCTTCATGAAACAAAAGTCAATAAGCACGAACCTACGACCATGTAACAACTAATTCGGATACTCAATCACATTTGTGAACCTTGCCCAGAGATAGAGATTAAAATTGAAAAACTGTATGAACAATATGCATCGTCGTATGGAAGCTTTATTATCTGATAAAGGTGGACATACGAAATTATGATTCTATTTAAAAGTCGTTTTTTATTGTAAGAATGCTTGCGTTCAATGTAGATAATTATTTTTGGAATAAAATTCATCCTCTATAATATATTCCTCTAAGATTTTACCAAACGTGTTTCAATTTTAATGTGTACATTATTTAAAATGATAGAAACTTAATTTTTCTAGATTTGGCCTAATAATCAGCATTTCATATGGGAACCTTTAGCAGATAATAAGGATTTAATGCGAAGAAGAATAAGGCTGAAAGAGTTTTCAACTTTTCTCTTTATCTTTCAGAAATGTTTCCAAGTGTGATTAAGTATCCGAACTAGCTCTTACTTGGTCGTAGGTTCGTGCTTACTGACTTTTCTTTCATGAAGATCCAAACGTTCTAGATGGGATTCATATCTTGAGATTTTCCAGTTCAGTCAAGAACGGTGCCTTTTTTCGATGGAAAAAGGTATTAGATCTTGTGGCAAATCTGGCAAATCTATGCAACTAGAAGTTTAAAAACACCACAACGCTCAAAGAAGTTACAATAAATGACAAAAATAAATTGAAAGTTATAATTTTTTAGCTTGGATCGAATAATATGGAAAGGCACTGTACATACAAATCAGTATGGGTGTGAAATTAAAATAGAATGTTTATTATTACTTTTTATTCCAAAGTACTTCAGACATTTTCAGACGAGATCGCATCACAGACAATGTATAATTGATATTTTTTTAAAATTAAATTAAGGGTATCAAGATTCACGGTTTGGAAAATGCACTTTAAAATACATTAAGATTGGGCGCTGGGGGCCTACTGGAATTTCCTTTATTTCATCTTTGGACAATAGAGTAATCATGTTATTTTCCATGTTTATTTTTGCCCGACCTTTAGAGCGAATGCAAGTGTTATATGTATATAATCCAGCAAGATGATTTCTACCCGCCAATATTGCAAAGACGTCACCATCAGATGTTGATAATACAATTTGCTCTTGGTTTGGTATAGGCACATATACATTCTTTCCTTTAAATAATTGGATTGGTTTACCCTCAGGAAATATGTATCTTCGAAGTTCGAATAATCGGTGCCGATTCTCATTGGGAGTGAGTCGAATGAATTCCAGTTGGTCAAGTCGAAATCCAAATATGTTAGATAAATGAAACGTAGTTCGTGGCGCTATCAACCTATCAGGAGATCTCGAACTGGCAGGAAGAGGTATGTGTATGAGCCCTACTTTAAAATGTTTGTCGATTGGATGAGAAATTCCTATTGGCACTTCCCTCATTTCATCTTTTGTCAATAGGGCAATCTTGCCGCTGTCCATGTTTATTTTTGCCCGCTCAGCAGCGTGAACTCGAAGACTATGGACATATATGCCAGAAAGATAAAATCTACTCTCCAATATTGCAAAGATATCACCATTTAACGTTGTTAATACAATTTGTTGTTGTGTTGGCATGGACCTATAGAGATTCTGTCCTTCGAGTAATTGTATTCGCTTAACAGCAGGAAAAGTGTATCTTCGAAGTACGAATAGCTGCTCGAGATTTGTATTAGGAATAAGCCGAATGTTTTCAAGTTGCTCAAGTCTGAATCCAAGTAAGTGAGAAAAAGAAGGCGTGGTTGGTGGAGCTTTAAACGTACCAGGAGGAGATCTGGACCTGACACGAAGAAACTCGGCTGGAGAAATTGAGTTGGACGCAGAAGGCTCTAAGTCAGCAGAAGAAGAAGATAATGATGGGGCGGCACGTGGAACATTAGGAATAGGGTCTCCATTAGGTAGACAGTCGAACTGGGAACTTAACTCTGTAAGAAGAAAACAGCTAGGATTAGTTTTTTCTTAAGCATTTTGGCATATGATTATTATTACCTTCTGATTTAGTATGTTCAAAATTTTAATGAAAATGCTTTGTATTTGCTTATCGTAAAGTTAAGAAAATAAAACAATTCAGTTTCATTATTGCATAAATCAACCATGTTTCTACATATATCATGCGCTCTAAAATTGTAAACGTAAAACTCATCCCAATTACTTTAACTATATTTTGAACCAAAAATCTCTATTGTCTCGTTATTTTCAATTAAAGTAATCCATTCAATCTAAAATCTACAAAATGCATCATTTGTAATCCAGCTAACATGTATTACTAAACCATCGTATCTAAAGTAGTTTTTATTTTATAAATAGTGTTCACACAAAAGCATGGCGGATTATCCTTAAGAAGAACTGATGAAATGTTAAATAATATCAAGTTATTTCTAAAGAGTTTCCAGAACTGAAGGTAATCCAAAACTTATTTAAGACTTCTAAGTCATTTACGAGTAAATAATTAATTAGAAATAGAGTTGGATGTAAAGTGTGACATACTTCAGACCAGATTTTCATCGCGAATTTTTTCAGTGTTTCTGATAATTGAAATTCTATCATGCTTAAAAGAAAACTATATCAGCAATAGATGATTTATAATAAAAAAATTACTAACAAACTTTGAAATTTAAATTTGAAAGGAACACCTATAGGTTTAATCATTTATCCCATTTTAGCAGAAATTATTATGGAAGATTTTGAGGTTTTTGCGTTTCAAATGTTAAATTTTGCTTTGTCATTTTATTTTCGTTAGGTCCATGATACCTTTTCATGTGTTCCTCTGGTAAAGTTGCATTTGGTTGTCAATGTTTTTAAGAGTTATTCAAAACTTCAATTTAAACATGATATGTTAAACAAGAGTTATTCTACTATGATTGATTATATTTAACACTGAGTTTTCATAAATTTTTAATTTTCTTTTACTTTCTGTAGTTATGATGTGCTTATGATGGATTTTTCGGATATTTTTATGACCGGTTTACCTTCTGACCCGTATCGGATGTATCCAATATATTTCCTATCTAATTAAGTAGTTTTTATTTTATTTTATATTTTCTTCATTTTTGTTTGTCCTGATAAGGGCGCTGTAAGAATGCCGAAACGTTGGTGTTTATTTTCTACAAATATTTTGATGTTGTCATTTGATAATAATAAAAATAAAAAAGACAAAAGAAAGAAAGATGTGCTGTTTTCAAAATTCAATAGGAACATTTTCTGGTATAGTCGTTATCTCATGAACTGTTATTTAGTTTGTCATTCTGATATAATGATATTTATATTTAAATATTTGGTCTATGCGAAGAAGTTTTCTTATCGACATAGAGGCTAATTTGAGAATAATAAGGCGATTACTTCAAATATCGTTACGATAATAATATGAATACTGAAAATAATATTTCTCGGGAAATTTAAAATAAGTTACGTTTTACTTTAAAAGATTAATGTTCAATGGTGAATATTTCAAAATATGTCACAGAAGAATTTTTATGATTTTCGGAAAATTTTTTTAAGTTTTACATGACTTTCAAAACGTTTAAAAATCTTTGAAATCTTTTGCAAGATATTTGGAAATTTTAGAAAGCTTCTAAATTACTTTAAATCTCGAGAAGATTGAAAAAATTTAAACTAAAATCTAGATTGTTAAAGATTTCTAAGAAAGGCACTTCTCAAAAGTTTCTAATGATTTCAAAATATTACATTTTTTTTCTTCAAATTCTTGGGAAAATTGCAACTGATTTTTTATTTGGTTTGAGATTAAATTATTTTATTGAAAATTCAACTACTTTGTTGAAAACGATGTTTGTTGGTAAAACATGTAATTTATTTGTTGGCAGTAAATCCATTTTGTTGCAAATTCGTCTGTTTGGTTCCAATTAGGCTTTTTTATTTGAAATTAAAATCTTTTTTGTTGAAGTATTAACTATTAAATGTTTCACGAAAAATAAATTTGCTTTTTCTCAAAAATCATCTGGTATATTTACATTTACTGATTGTTGTTCTTTTTTTGACCAGAGTAATTAATGAATTAATTTCTTATACTAAATATTTCCGATTAATTGTCGAGGGAAGAGAAAAATCTACCTCGGCCGAGATTTGAACCGGGAACTACACTAAATGGTGGCTTAATTGGTCAACACTCCAATTCGTGAACTATTTAGTATTCTGAAATTGGAAGAGAATGCGGATTTTGTCGGAAAAATGCTTAATTTAAAAACGTATAAAAACTTTCTTAAAATTATATGTATATAGAGTATTATATTTACCAATAGAATTAAGGATGACTATCAAGGTAAACGCCAGAGTATAGATGATACCCATTTTTTTAATTAAAGACAAAAATTATTAATTTGTTTATAAAGAACTTTGTTAAACGTGTGCCTGGTTCTTGTTACTTTTTCTAATTAAATGGATCCTATAGTCTTTATCTCGTAGATGATTAGATAAGCTTCTTATTCATAGATATTCATATTTATATTTTGTAAAACAATCATAATTGGTTATCTTAATTGAGGCTGCTGTGCAAAAAATAAAGCGATATTCTATAATATTTCTATAATATGTGTGTCTGCGGTATTTGCAAAAGAGAGAAGATTTTTTTTCCTGCAAAAATCGTAGGCATAGAAAAATATTATTTATTGAAAAAATATATCCCCATGATTGTGAAAAATATAGTTCAGAGATCTGTTGTCCAAGTTTATTTATTTGAAAATATTTCTATAATCGTCAGGAAGGAATCTGCAAGATTTCAAAGAAACGTTATTATATTGAAAAATATTTTTGAAACTTGCAACAATCTTTGAAAAATATAATATTCTTTACTTCGTTTGAGCTTCTAATAATCCGAAATATCCTTTATACTAAGTTAATTTTTCCTCAAATTTCTTAAAATCCTGTTTCGTAAAAAAAATTCTTTCCTGCATTGAGTCGTCACTTACTACATCTGGCGAAGTACTGAGCCAGTCGTTTTGCCAACGTACAGCCAAATTTAGGTGGAATAATGATTTAAATTTTATTTTTAAGGATTTTTCCGCATTTCACTTTTAAATAATTTGTTTCGAATATTGTGCTAAAACTCGAAATATTTTTTATTTAATTTTGAAAGCATTGAAGATTGTTTTTTTTTAGTTTACATTCAAAGTATTAATTATCGTAAGACCAGAATAACGAGTCCTAGTCCAAATATTTAACTATACTTGTAAGTATCACGATTTAATAATTATTGATGGAATTTTTGAAGAAAAAAATACTCCAGAATTTGTGAAAATAATAGAATAATTTCATTGTACCATTAGCCGTTACTTCATACATGATTCCGAACAGATCGAGGAAAGGAGCAGATAAATAATGTACTATATGTCCTAAAATTTTCAATAAAAATTAAAGTTATTTCTCAATAATTTTCTGTATTGCATATACAGGAAAGCATTTTTTATATTCTGACGAACTTCCTAGCAGGATGCTTAACATCTCTAACTTAGAATCATCATCAACAGGAAAAGGGATTATTCAAGAAAATCTCAGAAAAAAAATCTTCCTTACAAAGGTAAGCATCTTCATAAGTTAATGCAATTTCTAAAATTGTAAATATTTATTATTTATGAATATCTTGTTATTGAAAAATAAAATTCGCTTGGATTTTTGTTAATTTTTAGAGAATAAATGCTTATATTTCTTTTGCAGAAAAACAATAAGAATTTTGTCCAAAATGTGTACAACCAAGTAAGGTGGATAATTTTATACTAATCAAATTTAAATCTTCAGATTGAAAATAAAATATAGTATTGTTAAATTTTGATGTCTAAAAAAAGTTAAAAAGTATGTTATCAACAGTTAATTCTACGCAAAAAAAAACAAGTTTAAATGTTGCAAAATAGCTAAATAGTGTATTTGTTAATTAAGTTTGGTTAGCAAATTATCAAATGTTATTTACTTATAGTTAATTGCATAAAAAATGAACTTAATCTCTCTAATAGAAAGGCAAATAGTTCAAAAGAATTGCTTTTAAAACAACAGATTGTATATTAACTTTGATTAATTGAACTAAAATACTCTTTTTGTACATAAATTGTTCAAATTTTTTGCGGAATTCAAGTGAGGAATTTTCTAGATTTTACGACAAATTTTTACTTTTACTTCATCCTAAGAACGTTGGGAAAACTTGAAAATATTTCGAAAGATATTTAAAAGTTTCCAAAGTTTTGAAAAGATTCAAGATTAATATAAATCTTTTGTAAAATTTCAATAAATTTCAAATAAAATGCCGAGTTTTAAGCGTTTTGGAGTGAGAGGCCTTTTAAGAATTTGGAAAGGTGTTAAAACATTATAAAAATATTCTTCATATGTCTGACAAGGTTTCATATGATTTTTTATTTATTTGAAATTTTTTTTTGTACAGATGTTCACTGCCATACTTTCATTTTCCGGAAAAAGAAATTCCGTATTTTTTCTAATTCGTTTAACGTTGAGCAAGTTCTGCATGAAAGTTTAAGGAACAACTTCAGCCAAATAAATTTTTATTTTGAACGCTCCCTCTCCATCGCTTTTATAAAGTTGCCCGAAAAATTCCTAAAGCCTGTATTTTTCTGGAATTTTATCATCAACAATTATTTTTCTTAAATTAGTGAAAAGTTACTATTTCTTGAGGTATGTGAGATATTTGATGAATTTCAAAAAATAAGATTTTTTGTGTTTTCATACTTTTCTATCAGTTAAACAATTTTTATTTGTATAATTATTTTTTATGGAAATCGTGAAAAGTTGTTTTTTATTGGAAATAATGTCCCAGTTAACGAATGTGAAGTGTGATATTTCCTTTCAAAGGGAGTTTGAAATTCTTTAAACATTAAATATCAATTTCCACTGCTCCTCAACTGCCCCATAAATTTCAGCACAAAGTAACTTTTCAAATTTACATAAATAACATTTTTCTAAACAAATATATATTTTTTAATAGTCGGAGGAATATTATCCAAATGATACAGGCACAAAAAAAAAAGTTTTCAGAACTTTTCACCAAACAATGTAGTTCTTATGTTTTTGAGGTCGGTGAATAAGAATCCGATGGCCGTTTGGCCTTCTCACGTCAGGGTTTTTTCTAACCTCAAAAAAAAGACACTCAAAAATAGCCAAAATAGTCTTTTTTGTTGATACAAAATATAACCCTACCACATTTTTGCAGGTTTTTCGGGTAACTTGATTTAATTATAATGTTGATTCATCCCTGCTCAGAAACCTTCTGCTCATAACATTAAAAAATT
>JAWWLR010000158.1:59682557-59693696 GCA_035041075.1 Acraspis erinacei | reverse complement strand
GTGCTCAATTAAAACATAAAATGCCTGTTATCAATTTTTATTTGTACTATAGTTACCTTCATTATACTTATGTTCGTTACTCATTCCAAAATTTGTCAAAAAGTCCCTTGTTGTGGGCTGCATACCTGATGATATTTCTGTGAAAATCAAAGAAGATTGTGGAATTCGTAATGCTAAAAATGTATTACAAACAGTAAACGAGTATAATTCTGTTACTCTATTTAATTTCGTATAAGTCAGTTAAAATGGAAATTGTGATATCAAAGTTTGCCAAGTAATTATAGAAGAACGTTAGTTCTAAAAGAACGTTATCTCCTAATCTTTTCTTTATACTATTAGGTGATTGCTTCAGTTTCAATATCTGGTGTTAATAGGGGGAACAACAGAATTAGTTTTGCAAATTTCTGGAGTAATGTTTCTGAATTACATGACACTCTTCACAATATTATAATGTATACTTTACTTACCAATAGAATTAATAACAACGTATAATGCTAATACCAGAGTATGAAAGGTCTTCATTTTTTCAAGATCGAGGAAAATCTGCTTAGCGGAGAATTTTAAGAACCGCGTAACTAATGAATATTCTAATATTTCATGTATACATACTATTCTGAGATATTTATTTTTCCCTTCCACAGCATCAATCTCGTATGTAGATAATTTTCGTAAACATGTGTATTTATAATATCTCACCTTGAGAGGCTCAGAAGAGGTAAGTTATTGTCGAAAGAGTAATTATAAAATTGCTCTTTGACAAACAATTTTTAGGAAAGTTTTCTACGTAATTAAAACTATCATAGGTTATATAAGGCTTATATTTTCAAACATTAATAATATGTCACATAGATTCTATAAACTAAAGGAATATAGTTTGTCAATTCAATTCATTAGAATTTTTATCTGTAAAATAGTTTATCAAACGTATCATTTCTATAAACAAATCAAAAACTTGTTTTTACTAAAATTATCCAACAACAAGTTAAAAATGATTCTAAAATTAAATATAATTATTTTAATAAGACCTTCTATAACTTTTTATGACAATTCTCATAACAAAGTATCATAAAAAGTAAATCTTATACTTCTTCTTTCAACAATTTTTTCTTAATTCTATCGAACCTTTTCCGCACCAGCCAACTGTCAAATCCTATATTCCATAACTTTACAAATTTTTATCAACCTCTCCTCATCAATAAATCTTATACTTTCGGACTCACATATTTTTATACAAACTTTATCAAATTTCATTTGCTTAACAAGTTTCTATAGAAAAAAATATGATTTCTGTACGGATACAATTTAATAGAAACTTCTGAATTCCGATAAGTATGATTTGACACATGTTTGTAGTGTTTAAGATTAGATAAAATTTCAATAAGAAGCTGTTGATAGGTCTCACAGAATATAATATATTAAATTACAAGCTGCCAATTATTTTTCTAATAGTTTTCAATTATCTAAAAATTATATTTTTAATATAATTAATAACGGAAAAGATTCCTTAATTCGAGGCAAATCGTTTCACCTATAATATTGATACACATACTCTTTATTGAAGAGTAAGGACGATATGCTTATTTCTAACATTTTAAACATCTCTTTTTTACAGAAAAAACTTTTTTAATCGACATAATCCAAAGTTCATAAATGAATAGACAAAGCTTTATGATCATAAATTTTCAAATAAAATATTTCTGATAATTTTTGTAAAAAATCATAAATTTCCGAAAGGAATAGGGTGTGACGGAACTTTCCCTCATCTCCCTTCCAGCTCAAAAAATTACTTCTATTTTTAAATTGATCAAAATAAAAATCTTTAGTTTGTCTAATATGTAAAAAGTTACTGATGCTTTCTCTGTGAGAAAGCAAATGCATTTGCAAGCGGGAAGCAAAGTGCTCGTGAAATGAGCACCATATAATTGTAAATACAAACAAAGTGGGAACGATCGAGATGTAATTCACAGCTATTTTTTTTTACTTGGATTAATGGAGTGTAAGATTTTGGTTTGTAAATTCTACTTTATAATAAAGTAAGATTTGGCGTCCGCGACCAACTGGAGTTTCATTGATTTCTGTTTTGGTCAATATAGTGATTTTGCCACTATGCATGTTTATTTTTGCTCGTCCTTTATTCCGCTTCCGAGGAGTAGATTTATATATTCCGACAAGATGATCACTATTCTCGAATATTGCAAAGACGTCACCATCAAATGTTGATAATACAATTTGCTCTTGGTTTGGCATGGGAACATAGACATTCTTTCTTACAAATAATCGAATTGATTTATCCGCAGGAAAAAAGTATTTCCTAACTTCGAACATTCGTTCGGGATTCCCAATAGGAATAACCAGAATAAATTGAATTTGGTCTAGTCCATATCCAACTATGTTAGAAAACGGAAAAGTAATTGGTGGAGCTATAATTCTGGAAGGAGATCTTGACCTGGCACGAATAGGCGACTCGGTAGAAGACCTGGTCGGAGAACACGGAATGGCAGGAGAAATAGACCTGACAGGAGAAGGATGCATGGCAGGAGAAATAGACATAGTAAGAGAATGATGTATGGCAGGAGAATTATCTCTGGCAGGAGAATGATTTATGTCAGGAGAAATAGATCTGGCAGGAGAATGAAGTATGGCAGGAGAAATAGACCTGGCAGGAGAATCATTTATGGCAGGCAAAATAGACCTGACAGGAGAAATAGATCTGGCAGGAGTATGGTGTATGTCTGAAGAAGATGGGACGCCACAAGAAACACCAGGAATATGGGCACCATCAGGCCAGGCGTCCAACTGTGAATTTGACTCTGCAAGAAGTAACAGAAGATTGTATTTTTTAGGAACGAATTATGAAAAGTTTGAACATGTAAATAAAAAAACTGTTATCGATAAACATTTCAGTAATTAAATATTTATTTGTACTATAGCTACCTTCATCATTCGCATGTTCGGAACTCGTCCCAAAATTGGTCAAAAAGTCCCTTGTTTTGAACTGTACATCTGATGATATTTCTGTGAAAAGGCAGCAAAGATTTTAGAGTTTGTTATATTAATAATGTATTACTAATAGTATAAGTGCAATTTTCATACTCCATTTATTTCTGTAATTAAATATTTATTTTCACTATAGCTACCTTCATTATTCGCATGTTCGTTACTCGTCCCGAAATTGGTTAAAAAGTCCCTTGTTCTGGGTTGCATCCCTGATAATATTTCTGTGAAAAGTCCAAAAATCTTGCGGTAATGTTAATAATGTTAATATATGTTACTTATTAATAATATAATTATCTTCTTTAAAATGTATATAATTTTAATTTACAATTATATTTTGAATGTGCAATTCTAAAACAGTTTAATCTTTGAGGCCTTGAAACTAAAGTTTTTTCTTAAATTAATTTTTCGAGATTTCGAATTTGACAGTTTGCGCAAATTTGGAATTTTTTAATTTTGACCTTTTTTGAAACATAAAAAATGGCTCAGAAACTTCTGAAAAAATCGTACGTGTTCCTTGAATGATTTTAAGCACTTTTTATTCTATGCAGTTTTTTCGTCAAGTTCATTCTTTTCGAGAAAAAAATTATGAAAGTACGTATTACTTTTTATGATTTTTCAAAAATGGTCTGAAAAAATTCCTACATATTCTTTGAGCAATTCTACGAAATTTTTGTGCTATAACATTTTTTCGGTAACTTTTTACTTTTCGAGAAAAAAAATCATGAAGTTTAACATGACGCTGTTTCACGAAAACCACGATTTTGGACAAACTAAGAGAGCAAAAAAAGTTCAAAACCAAGATTTCGAAAACGCCAGACTTTCGGATCGCGATTTCTGGTGGTATTATGATTATCCAAATACAGGAAGAATAACAAAAATTGATTTAAAAAAAATTATTCCAAAATTTTGACTTTTTTTAAACTCAAAAATTATAAATTTATTAAATTTTTTACAAAATAAGTTGCAGATTCTGAAAGAGCACCCTAAAAGACAATTCAAATGAATTGGAATAAAAATTTTAATAACAAAAATGCCATTAATTTCTGTAAAATTAGAATTAATTTAGAGGGATATAAGATAAACGATAATTCGATGAAATTCATAAAAATTAATTGTAGATAGGACAAAAATTTTAAATGAGCTTAGAAAAATTCAAATCATTTCAAAATAATGTAAAGAAATGCATAAGAATAAAGTCCGGGATAAAGACTTCAGTATCAATTAAATAAAAACTTTAAAAAATCAAAAAAGTCCATAGAATTATTAATAATAATTCAGGGTGAATTCCAACAAATAATTTTAAATCTCTTCAAATCTTTGAGACTCTACTAATTTATCACCAAAAAATATTAAAAATGAATTGAAAATAATTTTTAAAACCGAAAAAAAATGCATTGATTGCAGTTAAATTTGAGTGGATTTAGAGAATTTAAGGGAAATGAGACAAATTTGATGAAATTTATAAAAAATCAAGCTAAGTTTAAAAGTAAATGAAGTGAATTGAAAAAAATTAAAAAATGAGAAAAAAATGCATTAAATTGAGTAGGTTTGAAATAATATTAGAAAAATTAAACAGAATTCAAAGCAATTTGATGAAATCTCTCAGATTAATTTAAGATTATTTGTGAATACTTCAAGAATTATAATGAATTTAATTCAAATTGTGGGCGAATTTCAAATGATTGCAAAAACTATTTTAAAGTCTCTTGAAATCTGTGCAACTAAAGAAAATCCCTCCCTTCTTGTGAAAAATTGTTTAAAATTAAATAAAAAATTTTAATTTCCTTAAAATTATTCAAACCCTTAGAAATTCCAAGAAATTGTTTTAATATCTTTAAAACGGCTTGGAATCTTTTTACATTATCTAAAATAGTGAAAATCCTTTGAAATCCTCAAAAATACCTCTCGTGACGTAAATAAAATCTTTGAAATCCACTAAAAAAATTTTAAAGTCCCTTAAAATCATTGCAATTCTCGGAAATTTTCTAAAATCTGCGAAATCTTTAAAAATTCCATGAAAACTTAAAGATCTTGTAAAATCGTTTAATATATTCCGAAACTCTAAAAAATTCATTAGTCTAAAATATAACGTTCGGGAGTAGACATTTTTTCATTTTTAACTTTTCCCATTTAAAATTACTATTTATTTCTTGAGGCTTTGCCTATGAAAGATTCAATTTAGTTTTCAATATGAAATTGTCAAATTTTAATTGCTTTAAAATGAAATTATTCATTTTCAAAGGTTTTTAATCGTTAATGATTTAATTTTGAACGCTTTTAATTTTAAAGAATACAATTTAAATTCCTCTGAATTTTGAATGATCTAATTTCCAAAATTTGATTCTTAAATATTCAGTTTTTAACGTTTTCACATTATGATTAAAAAAAGTTTTAAAAAGAAGATTCTTTAGTTACCAATAGAATTGAGAATAACTTCAAATTCTATTATTAAAGTATAAAAGGTCCTCATTTTTCCAAGATGTAGAAAAACCTGATTAACGAAGAATTTTAAAAACACCGTAACTAATGAATATTCTGATATTTCGTGTATACATACTGTTCTGAGATATTTATTTTTTCCCCTTCCAGAGCATCAATTGCGTATTTGGATAATTTTCATAAATTTATTTATATATATTATGTCACCTCGAGAAGCTCAGAGACGCAAATTTAATGTCGACTAAGTAAATATAAAATCATAATTTTATAAAGGTTAGGTCACTTTTTTTAAACAATAATAAATTTGTCAAACAGAAGTAAAAAACTAAGGAAATATACTTCTGGAATTGTATTTATCAGAATTTTTATCTGCAAAATAATTTACCAAAGGAAGAAAAGTAATATATATTAAACAATATCATTTTATCATAGATTTATCATTTCTAAACAAAACTTTTTTTATTAAAGTTATTCAACAACAACTTAAAAGTGATTTCAAAACGAAATAAAATTCTTTTAATAACACCTTGTGTAACTTTTTATAACAATTATCATCAAAAGTATCTCAATATTCCGCTTCCTCAAAAAAAAAATTTTTCTCTAATTATTTTTAGCACTTTTTTGACACCTCTCATTCGGATTCTTGTCGGAAAGAGTCTGAATAAATTGAAGTTGGTCAAAAAAAGAAAAAAAGATAATTGAACTTTTCGGGTGTTTGCAGCGTTTTTACCCAATTTCAGATCAATAATATCTCGGAGATTCACTGTGTTCCTAACAAAATATTATCGAGCGGGAATGAAACGAAGTTTTTTTCTGAAAAACATTTGCTGAGGCATTAACAATTTTATTTTTTTCATTTTTTTGTACATGAATTAATGAGTTGGAAGATTTTAGGGTACCAGATCTACTCTAAAATTAACTAGGATTGGGTGATGGGCTCCTACTGGAATTTCCTTAACTTCCGTTTTTGTCAGCGGGGTAATCGCGCCAGTTTGGATGTTTATTTTTGCCCTTGTTTTACAGTGTTGGATAGGATTATATGCATATATTCCAGCAAGATAATCACCACTCGTGAACATTGCAAAGACATCACCATCAGATGTTGATAAGAAAATTTGTTCTTGGGTTGACATGGGCCCAAAGAAATGCTTCTTTTTAAGTAGATGGATTCGTTTATCCGCAGGAAAAGTGTATCTTCGAAGTTCGAATAGCCGTTCCGGATTTTTAACGGGAATGAGTCGAATAAATTGAAGTTGGTCCAGTCCATATCCAAATATGTTAGAAACAGGAAGCCTAGTATGTGGACTCATGGACCTGGCATTGGCAGGAGGAGACCGAGTCCTGGCACGAAGATTAAGATCAGCAGAAGAAGAAGAAGAAGAACCGATCTGAGAATCACGTCCGGCAGGAGAATGTTGTGCGTCAGAAGAAGAAGAAAAGTTGTTAAGAGAAACGCCAGGAATAGGGCAGCCATTAGGTAAACAGTCGAATTGTGAACTTAAATCTGCAAGAAAAAAGAGCCAGCATTATTTTTTTTTTAATTATGTTCATTTTTTACGAACTGTGTGTTGCAAAATTGCAAGGAGAGGCTGAGGACGTTAAGAAAAAATTGCTCTGTGAAATTTATCGATTACAAGCTAAAATATTAAGCTTCAATAATCAATAAAAGATTATTGCACACATATTCTGGATGCTACCTTTTTGGTTTTTAGGGAAAGGACCAATTCTGAATCAATGTTTTTGAATTCCATTTTTTATAACGCATTCGGTAATTCTCAGGAATAAATTCGGGTTAAATTCATGTATTCCTTTCGGATAAATTTCACTAGTGTTTGGGAAAGAATAGTAATTGTATTTAAACTTATAGTATTATATTCACCAATAGAATTGAGGATAACTATCAAGGATAAGACCAGAGTATAAACGATCCTCATGTTTTTAATATGAGAAAACCCGATTAATGTGTTAATAAAGAATTTCGTTAAACGTGTAACTAATGAAAATTCTAGAATTTCTCAGTACATGTTCATATGGTATCTGAATCGTTATCTGGTAGACTATGAGCGTCACATTTGTCCTTCTGCGATAATGATATTTATAATTCATAATTTATTCAAACGAAAGAAGTTTAGAAGCCTTTCCGGTAGTAAATTATTCATTAATCTCGTTTTTATTTTTCTCTTCACATTCATTTTACAAAATAAAAAAAAACATAAAATTCTCCCAGACATCTTAAGAAAATATCTTTAATATCTTTTATTTATTTTAAGTTTTTTTTAAAATCTTTTGAAAATTAAAATCATTTTTAAATCTTTTCAAAAATTCTAAGCTTCGAAATATCTTTTCAAATATTTCAAAGTTTCCTCAAACGTCTTTAAAATCATGAAAAATTTTTAGAAATTGTGTTAAGATCATCCAAATTAATTAAGGCACATTTTTAAATATTTAAAATTGAAAATTAGTCTTTTAAAATAATGAGCAGAATTCCTGAAAATAAAATCAAGAATCCAACGACCAAATTTGAACAATCACCATAAAATGTTCCAATTGTAATCTGAAAAAGAATTCCTTTTTTCCCCGAAAAAGGAACTTCTCCCTTCGGACAAAAATAAAAAAGAGGAAAGAAAAATGAGAAGGCAACCAAACAAATCCCCTTCCTTCTCTATTTTATATTATATTCGATATTCGAAAAAATGGACTTATTATTCCAAAACTAGTCTGTGAAAACTAATTGACCGAAAATATTTCCGGGAAAATTTTTAATAATTTATGTTTCATTTTCAAGGATTAATTTTCCAATGCGAATAATTTAAAAATATTTCTAAAATGATTTAAATTGATAAATAATTTTTTTATTCACGATTTTAAAAACGTTTAAGGAAACTATGAAATATTTCTAAAGATATTTAGAAAATTTAGAAGTTTTAAAAAGATTTAAAAATTGTTTTTAATCTTTAGAAGGTTTCAAAAAATAAAATGCAGATTTTTGAAGATTTCGAGAATTGAAAAATTAATTTGACGAGAAAATTAAAAAAGATTTCAGATAATTTAAAACCAAAAATGGATTTTTTATTGGTTTCTAGAGAATACAAAATAATTTGTTAATATTCCTAGTAAAATTTTTAAGGATTTTTTATTTTGAAAAATTATTTTTAATAAATCATTTCAAACGATTTACAAAGATTTTCCAAAATATTCTAAAAAGAATCTAGACGATTTTAGGGCCATTTATTAATTTTGGGTAATATTTTTACTTTAATATATTTACTATAAAAGATATTTAAAGATCTTGGAAATATTCTAAAATAAATTAAATCTTGAGATCTCAAGAAACTTTCAAAAAATCTAAAGCAAAATGTAGATTTTTGAAGAGCTAGAAAAATAATTTAGAGGCTTTTTAAAAATGTAAAATGGTTTTAAAAAAATAAGTAAATGTTCTTACGATTCCTGGAAATTTTTCAAATTATTTTTTAATTTGAAACAATAATTTTTAAAGAAAATTGAAAACGATTAAAAATGCTTTTCAATTTCAAGATATTACATACACAATTTTTAAAATTAAAAAAAGGATACAAAAAAGTTCGTTAGAATTCCATTTATTAATTGTTCATAATTAAAAAGGCAAAGAAATGCTGAAAATTTAAAAAAAATTGGCAAATATCCAGCGTTAATATAATAGAAGATAGTTATAAAAAATAATTATATTTTCAAATAATTTTGTTTATTAAATTTCATTAATTATTACCTCGCTGACAGTGCAAAGTTGACAGAAATGTAAATATTTCAGAAAAAACCGCAACTTTCTAGTATTATTCAAAGAAAATATTATTAAAAATAATAACAAATTGTGTAAACATTTATGTTTGTTAACTTCAATTTATTATCATACGTCTAAGTGAAAAGTGGACAAAAATTTTAATATTGCTGAAAAACCGCAACTATCTAGCATTATTTAAAGAGAATATTATTAAAAATAATAATAGATTGTTTAAAAAATTGTTTTTTAATATGCATTAGTTATATCCTAACTCTAAGTACAAATTGAGCAAAAGGTTCAAAATTTCAGAAAAAGCCACAACTTTCTAGCATTGTTCAAAAAGAATATTATTAAAAATAATAAAACATTGTTTAAACAATTGTTCTCTAAATTAGAATAATTATTTCCTAACTCTAAGTATAAATTGAACAAAAGGTTCAAAATTTCATAAAAAGACGCAACTTTCTAGCATTGTTCAGAGAGAGTTTTATTTAAAATCATCAAACATTGTTTAAACAATTGTTTTCTTTTTTGCATTATTTATTTCCTTACTCTAAGTAAAGTTTGGACAAAAAAATTAAATTTCAGAAGAAACCGCAAATATCTAGCTTTACTATAAGAGAAAATAGTTATAAATAATAGTAATTTTTTTAAACAATTAGTTTTGTTAAATTATATTAATAATTATCTCACTCTGAGTGAAAAGTGGACAAACTCTTGAATAATTCCGAAAAAACCAAACTTTCTAGCAATATTTAAAAAGAACAATATTAATAATAATAATACATTGTTTAAACAATTATATTTTCTGAATTGAATTAATTATTTCCTCACTCAAAGTACAAATTGGACAAGAAGTTAAACATTTAAAAAAAAATTGATACTAGCTAGCATTAATGTAGAAGATAGTTATAAATAATACTATTTTTTTAAACAATTCGGTTTGTTAAATTGTATTAATTATTGCCACGCTAGGCGTGGAAAGTGCACAGAATATTGAATATTTCAAAAGAAACCGCAACTTTCTAGAATTATTTAAAGAGAATATTATAAAAAATAATAATAATACATTGTTTAAACAATTATTTTTGTAACATGAAGAATTTATTATTTTACTCAAATTGAAAAATTGAAAATAAGTTTTTTAAAAACTCGATAAAAACTGTGACTTTTGAACTCTGTTCTATAAGAAAATTCCTAAAAACAATGATAAATTATTTAAACAATTTATAGAATCATCTAATTGTTAGTAGAAAGTAGTATTCTATAAATTATAAAGAATTGATAAAAAAAACCTTACTTTCTACTTATAATTAGATGTTCATACAAATTGTTTATATACATGTTTTAATAAAATTTGTTATTATTTTTAGCAATTTTCTCTTAGAATGGAGTTAGAATGTCGCGGTGTTTTCCAAATTTTTAAACTTATTTTCTACTTTTCAATTAGAGGAGAGCAATCAATTATTGAAGGTAAAAAAAGTAATTGTTTAACAACATTTTATTATTATTTATCACAATAATCTCTTAAAATAATGCTGGAAAGTGGCCGTTTTTTCTGCAATTCTCCTCCTTTTAGCCATTTTTCAATTAGAATGAGTTAATAATTAAAATCAATTTCATGAACCTTATTGTCTGAACAAATTTTTATTCTTTGTAACTATCTGTTCATATTTTAGTGCTAGATAATTGCGATTTATTCTCAATTTCTTAACTTTTTGTCCACTTTGTACTTATAGTGAGTTAATAATTAACTAAAGTTAGCACACATAATGTCCACCCCGTTTACATATTCATACTGAAAAAAAATCTGATAAAAATACAAATAAGTAAATTAGTACAGGTACTTCCTACCCTCAATTGCATCACGCTTCAAACTCTGTTGACAACCTTTAAGCAAGAGACTTCTCATTTCAAATTAGATCTTTACCTTTTTAAAATTCCAA
>JAWWLR010000158.1:59663228-59681321 GCA_035041075.1 Acraspis erinacei | reverse complement strand
CTCGGTCAGTCGACCGGCGTCCACGGTGCGCGAAGCACACGATCGTTCCGTTGCGTTCATTCATACCGTATCGCGTTGCATTCGTTCATAGTTTCACTCTACTCTCATGACAATTCATGAAATACTCAAAAAGTCAAGTGCTCACTCGAAATTGCCTTTCTACTTCCTTCCGCGATTCTCCAGTGTGTGTTTGTGCGTGAATGAAGATTTTTTGTACCCCCCACAAGGAACTTAAACTACAACTACAACCAGCTCAAAATAAATACGAAACTCACGTATTCGAAGTCCAAGCCACGCCGTCTGCCTCGAAACTTTTCCTAAAAATATACTCTCATGTGCCTAACGAAGACGTAAATATAACTATGAGAACCGCTCATCGAGCTAGAAAAGCAATTCGAGATAAGTGGGTAAAGATGAATCAGTGCATATGATACTTATGTTGCAAAAACAACTCTCCAGTCTTATGATACTTTTAGAAAAGATTGCTGCCTTATCCCCTTTTGGAAGAACATTTTTATTAAGACTTCCCTCTCGATACGAAACTTTTTATACCAAGAGATCGTTATATTTTTCTACCGTTTACAACTTCGAGGGACATTTTACTGCTCGATTTTATTGCCAAGCACCGAGCATAAAGATAACAGGAGTTTCTCCGAGCACAAGGGCTCTAAATCTTTGAATCCAACTCAATATCTAATCTAAAAAAAAACATTTTATCTGAAAGATATTGTGTACTCGAGGATTCTAAATTCCTTATAATAACGTCCTTTCTGCACCTGCACATCGAACAGCGAGCGCAGCTGCGACGAGACTGCTTTCACACGAGTTGAGTAGGAAGTCGCGGCTCAAAGTCAGGTGGAGGAGGAAGGAAAAGGACGCGGCGAGGAATAAGGATAGTGGAAGGAGGAAGAGAAAACGAATAAGGACAGTGAAGGAGGAGGAAGAGAAGAAGAGGAATAAGGATAGTGAAGCAGGAGGAAGAGGAGAGGGATAGTGGATCAGAAAAAGTGGAGGGTGGGAGTGAAAAAAGGAAGGTAGTGCGATTTATAAAGCGAACTGTAGAGGGCCCGATAGGCAGGGTGGCCGCACGAGTGCACCTTTGGGGAACGGCAGGAGGGTTCTCTCCCTCTGCACCCTCAGGACGGGGATGTCCCGAGAACGAGGGAACCCCCCCAGTCGCCCACGCGTCAAAAACTCATCGTCCCATGGGCGCCAGCCTCACTAAACAGAGCAGGGTGAGTCTCTGATATGATATGCCTCTTCTCAGCTTTGTCGCGATTCTCTTTCCAGGAGGGGTTTTCTTATGTATTCCTCTTATATGGAAGAAACAGCAGATTTAACTGTTTCTAATTCGGTGACTTTTTTTGCTCAAATCACTTTTTAGTCAGTTTTTTGCTCACGTCACTTTTTAGTCAATTTTTTGCTCACATTACTTGTTAGTCTATTTTTTGCTCAACTCCCTTTTTATTCATTTCTTACAGATAAAATCACTATAGTCATGTTTTGGAATGAAAAGATCTCTTTAGTCTTTTCTTTGAATACTCAAGAAAGTCTAAACTTGCGCAAAAAGTATGAAAAAAGTAAAGTTATATCCAATTATAAAAAGTAGTATTTTCTATATTTTTAGAATAAATTATATTAATAATTTTGCCTTCGAAATTTTTATTTCCCTTTCAAAAAATCAGAAAAGATATTTAAAAATTGAATTATAGTATCTTAAAGTGCGACTTTTCTTAAATTTTGAAATGCATTTATTTACAATATCACAAAAATTTTCAATCAAAATAAAATGGATACATAGAATGTGTCGTTAGTTCCTTTTATACTTTTGACTTTTCTTAAATACTTTCCTTTAAATGGGAAATCCATTGAAAATCCCAAAAATCAATCCACAAGACCCTTGGGATTCCTCTTTATTCGAATCGGCTTGTTTGATAATTTCCCAGCTCTTGTGTTTCTTGGGGTTTCAATTTAACTCGAGATTCGAATTCTTCGGCTTATCCTTTGTCAACCGACTCTCCATTCTTCGCAGCTCTGCAAATAGTTCAAAATGTTTCAGTTAAAGCACTTTTAAAAATACGAGTCGTTTTTTAACTCAGTCCCTCAAAGAATGTTTTCATTCATTTACGAACATTATTACGAACGAATTGTTTAAAAAATAGTCAACCTCAAAATTTTTTATGAAATGAAGGAGGAAACTAATTATTGCACAAGATGTTAAAGTAGAGTTTAGTTATGATATTGAAATCTAAAAAAGTATTAAAAAGTTTGTTCTGGTTTTCTTGCTTTAAAAAAGGCAAAGGTTGTTAATGCTCTATTTCACAAGTTCACAAAATCCCTGAAATAATAAGTATTTGATATATTATAATCGTTAAATATGATCATAAAGTTTAATTTTAAAATAATGTCACCAACTGTCACCAATCATTTTAGTAATGACAGAGAAATATTTTGGTTGAATGTCAAAATAAATGTGATTCCTGCAATCTCAGCGAAGAAAAAATAAATTTAAAAAACAGGCTATGTTCGCGTAACAGTTTGAAACGTGAAGAATGTTCATGTAATAGTTTCACACTTGAAGTATTTTTATTTTAAGAAAACACCAATCTTATTTGAGAACATAACAAATGACAGGTGGACCGGGAAACCGGAAATTTTATGAGACCGGAAAATGACAGTGGATTTATTTCTTGACCGGGCATTTTACAACTACGATTTCACTTACAAATTTTCCATTTTTGATTTTAATTTTGAAGCATACTGTCTTAATTGACGAAAGTCTTAGTCATTAAAAAATGTAAACGTCTTATTGAAACTTTAAAAACTATTTTCAACTTTATACTAATTTTATAATAATATATTCGTAATTGCAGGCTTCTATTAAATTAAAAATATTGTTCCGGTCTAAATTATTAAATTTTTTAGCAATATTTAAATATTCATTCAGGGCGAGTAAATTGAAACGGAATATTTTGTGAAAACCATTTAAAACTTAATTTTTTGACATAGAAAGCTTTGAATCTTGAGAATTTCGACGAATTTTTATACTTTTAACGTTACAATTTTAATTTCTCTATTTAAAAAAATTTTAATTTTTAAGTGATATTGATGAAAGTAATTTTTAAGCATATTTAAAGGTTTTTTGAAGATTCGAAATTAATTTAAAAAATTAAAATGATTTCAAGTAAGGTTATTTTTTAACAATTTTGAACATCTTTTTTTTAATTTTCTGTTGAACTAATTTTTCAACATGAAAAATCATTTTCAATTTTCCTAGGAATCTTAAGAAAATATTTGTATTCCTTTTGAAACTTTGACAATTCTTAAAAAGCTTCTAAATTTTTTGTTTGAAATCTGAAAAAATCTACCTTTTTTTTTAAATTAGACTGTGGGTATTTGCTTTTAAATTTCCGTATGAATAGCCGAATTTTTTTAGTACACGCACTTCATTTCAAAACATTTCAAGTTCAAATCTTATTTATAAATCCAAACTTTTAAGGAAGTTTCATTTAATTTATAGGATTCTCTAAAAGTTGTCGGAAAAAATCAATTAATTTTAAAAGATATTTAGAAGTTCTTAGAAATTTCAGAAATCATTTTGAATTTGAACAAATGTAAAACAAATTTTAGATTTCTCAAGATTTTGAAATAAAATTTTAAAGCATATCATTTAAAACTGTTCAATTGAAAAATGTTAGTGTGAGCATTTAAATACAAAAATTTTGAATTAAAAAACTTTTAAACTTCAATTTTTAAAGTTTAAAATTCAAGAGTTTGACTTTGAATGCTTTGCTTTGTTGTTTATTATCTATTACTTTAAATTGATAAATGTTTCGAATAGATTTTTATATTTTATTAAACGTGAAAAATGTTTACGAATCGGGAAATGACCGGGAATTTTTTTCTTCGATTAAAACAGCTACGCTGAAATGAGCTGCAGCCAAAATGATATCACTATTTTTCTGTGAAGATTCTACAAACTAGATGGCTGAAAATTAATCCTATCAGTGATGGTTATTTGTTGTTTTGAGTTTGAACAAATATTATAAAATGATTGATGAAAATACAGATATATCCATATAATAGTTTCAAAAGTATTCTCAGTTTGAAAATAAGCAAAACTTATTTGGAGAACATAGCAAATAAGCTGCAACCAAAATGTTTCCAATGTTTTTCTTTGACGATTCAACAAACTGGACATCTGAAACTTCAATCCTATCAGTGAATTTGGTTTGTTATTTTGAGTTACAACAAAAATTAGACACGGTAAAATAAGAATGCACCTATGTTCATGCAATAGTTTCACACTTGAGGTATTCTTATTTTGAGAAAAACAAATCTGATTTGGATAACATAACAAATGAGCTGCAGAAAAACTGATCTCACTATTTTTCTGTGATGGTTCAACAAACTAGACATCTGAAACTCTAATCCTATCAGTGAATTTGGTTTGTTATTTAAAGTTCCAACAAAAATGAGACATTATAAAGTAAGAATGCAGTTATGTTCATGTAATATTTTCACACTTGAAGTATTCTTATTTTGAGAAAAAACAAATCTTGTTTGGAGAACATAACAAATAAGCTGCAGAAAAATGATCCTATTGTTTTTCTGTGCTGGTTCAACAAACCAGACAATCCTATCAGTGAATTTGTTTTTTTTAAATTTGATTTGCAATAAAAATGAAATTAGGAAAAAACAAATCTTATTTGGAGAACATAAGAAATGAGCAGCAACAAAAATGACCCTACTGTTTTTCTTTAAAGATTCCACAAACTAGACATCTGAAACTTTAATCCTATCAGTGAATTTGGTTTGTTGTTTTAAGTTCCAACAAAAACGAGACACTGTAACATAAGAATGCAGGTATGTTCTTGCAATATTTTCATACTTGAAGTATTCTTATTTTGAGAAAAAATAAATCTTGTTTGGAGAACGTAAGACGTAAGCTGCAGCGAAAATTATCCCTGTTTTTCAATCATGATTCTACAAACTAAACGTGTGAAATTTAATCCTATCAGTGAATTTTGTTCGTGTGTTTTAAGTTGCTACCATAACGAGTCAATGTATAATAAGAATGCACCTATGTGCACGCAATAGTTTCACACTTGAGGTATTCTTATTTTGAGAAAAACAAATCTGGTTTGGAGAACATAACTAATAAGCCGAAACAAAATGATCCTACTGTTTTTCTGTGATGGCTCAACAAACCAGACATCTGAAACGTCAATCCTATCAGTGGATTTCATTTGTTATTTGGAGATGCAACAAAAATTAGATTTAGAAAAAACAAATCTTGTTTGAAGAACAACAAATAAGCTGCCACAAAAATGATACTACTATTTTTCTGTGATGGTTCAACAAACTAGACATCTGAAACTTCAATCCTAGCATTGAATTTTGTTTGTTGTCTTGAGTTGCAACAAAACTGAGATTAGGAAAAAACAAATCTTATTTGGAGCCCTGTTTTTCATTGATGCTTCTACAAATTAACATTTGAAACTTCTATCCTATAATTACAGGATTAGGCTAATGAGTCATTAAACATTGTGCGAATCAAGTTGCACATACACAAAGTCGGATGCATAGGTACCCATGACTTGAAACGTGTGAACGCATGTGCAATGTGCATTCACGATCAAATGCCCAGCCATAGTGCATTGTGGTGAATGGTTTATTATTGCAGCTGCGACCCATACCACCACATGATCGTGCGGCTCTAGTACACACGATGCATAATCCGTCGATAGTGGTCATCTCTGATGATAAATTGTTCAGGCGGCGATACTGTTCAAGAGCATAATTGGACAGGCATCGCGTCGTACGTGTGTAATATCGATCCACCCTTCTAATTATCCTCTCATATCACATTAATCAGTACATGAAACATCATAGAAACCTTGAATCAACACCTGAATTCGCAATGACTCAAAATTATTACATTGTTCTAACAGAGATGAAGGGCATGTGAACTGTTGGTTCTCGCGCTCGGTCTTTCTATTTACCCCACTTTTGTGCGCCAGCCTTTAAACTTAAGTTTAAACTCTAAAGCATCGGCAACTGTCATTTGGTGATTGTGAAGTCTCTTTTGTTAAAGCTCCTTGGGCTTTAACGAACACATTCTCATCACGCATCTCATGCTTCGGACTCTATTCTTCTGCTAAATAAAAATTGTATGCATGTGCAATATTTTGAGGTTATGATCCGTTTTCAGCTCTCTTTGCTTGTCCCAAGTTTTCGGCCAAAAATATTGTGTAGTTATGCAGTAAAGCTGGGGAGAATTGTAACACATATAACTTCAAAATACACATACATTAATCAAATCTAGCAAAATTAAACTTTTAAAATTATTCCACAAACGCAGTGTTTGCAGACGTCCGTTGTCATTCTCCATATTTTTAAGACAAAATCTTTATTTTTGTAGGAAAAATCGATAATTTTCTAAGTATCACATGCCCTTAATCGAATTCATTTAGAAAGATTTTATCATTAGTCTGCGGTAGGGGAGCGGCTCCTAATTGAACGCAATTGTATTTAAAGAAATTGAAGCATCCTGAAAGAAGTTAGGATACATAATTGAATCCATTTATGTATTTAGTAATGGTCGGAGAAAACATTCCATTTAAAGTAATTGTTTCATGTTAATCCTAAAAATTTCAGTCTTTTTTTTATTTTTTTGTGCGTTATCTATATTTTATAGTCTTTTGGTCCTTTAGTGCTTTAATATGTAGCAAAATTAATTAAATTTGGCATTAAATGTGTTTAAATGTGTTCCAGATTTTATAGTTAAAAATTAAATTTATTCAATTTGAAATTCTTAGTCATTGAAGAAAAGTAAAAGTCTTATTGAAACCTTATAAACTATTTTCAACTTAAAAATAACTTTATAATAATATATTCTTAAGTAAAGGCTTTCGATAAATTAAAAATATTCTTTGAGTCCAAAATATTCCATTTTTAACCTATTCAATTTTAAATTTGTTAATTAAGGAAATTTTAATTGTTCTTAAAAAAAATTTATTTGTAATTGAAATTGTTAAATTTTGATGTATAAATAACAATTGAACATCCTTAAATTTTTATAAGAAGTTTGAGTAATTTTAAGAGAAATTTAAAATTTTAAAATTATTTTTAAAAATTATCAATGATTGGAAATCATGTAAACGAAGTGTGTTCCGACAAAATTCGTCTATTCTTACTGAAATTTTGGTGCAAATAGCTGATTTTGTAAAAAAAAATTAAGAGAATATTTCAAAAGATTTCCAAAATTTTCAAAAAAGAATCAGGAGAATATTAAGAACATTTTTTAACTTGCAGGATTTGCTAACAATTGTAGGAGAAATTCGATTTATTTTAGAAGATATTTAGGAGTTCCGAAAAAATATCAGAAAAAATTTTAAATTAAACTCTTTTTTTTAATGATTTTAACTTTTTAATTGTTCAATATTATTTTTAAGTTGAAATTTAGACTTTTTTATAGAAACTAATGTTCTTGGTTGAAAATTCATCTTTTTGGTCAAAAATTAAATTATTTTATTTAAATATTCATCATCTTAGTTGAAAGTTGATCTTTCTGGTTTGTAATTCCACTATGCTAGTCAATGATTTACCATTTTAGTTGAAATTTAATCACTTTGTTTGAAAATGTAACTATTCTTTTTATTAATTTTTTTTCTTGCATGTAATTTTTTGTAACTTAAAGTCTAACTTATTCCACTTGAATATTGAAACTAACGTTTTGCTTTAAAAGTTAATTTTCTTTCCTAAGAATTATTCCGGTTTGATAAAAATTTGAGTATTCCAGTTAAATATTAATTATTTTTTAGTTGAAAATTCCTTTTTTAGGTTGGAAATAAAAATATTACTTGGATCAAAGTTGGGCTCTTTGGTTAAAAATTATTTTTTTTAAGATGCATTATTTTAATTAAAAATTTATTTCTTGGTTTGAAAAATGAGTTATTTGATTAAAAAATTCTTATTTCTTATATGAAAAGGAATTTTTTTCCGAAAATTTCAATATTATTTTGTTGAAAATTAGTTTCCTCTTTAGTTGAAAATTTTGTGACAGCTGAAAATTTAACTAGTATTATACCAGTTAAATATTCTATAATGTCAATTAAAAACTGATTTCTTTGGTTAAACATTAATTTTTTGACTATAAATTCAATTATTCAATTTGTGGTTGAAGAATGATATTTTTTTTAATCTTCTTGGTTTAAAATTCATCTTTTTGGTCTAAAGTTTAATTATTTCATTTAAATATTCATCATCTTTGTTGAATATTTCAGTCTCAGTTTAATAATTCATCCGATTGGTTGAATATTAATTTTTTAACTTAAAATTCAATTATTTAAGTTTTGGTTGACAATTCATCTTCTTTTCAGTAAAAATTAATTCATGTTAAATTAAAAACTCAACTATTTCAGTTAAAGATTCATCATTTGGATTGAAAATTCATGAGTTAGGTTTTCATTTTCGCTTAAAAGTTTATTTCTTTTTAGTTTAAAATTTAACTATTTGGTTCAAAATTTATCTCCTTTAATTGAAAATTCCACTATTTCCTTTAAAAAAATCATGGTTTTTTAATTGCCTTTTTTTGGTAGCAAAATAATCTTGTTGTTTGGAAATTCATTTTTGTTGTTTAAAAATTTAAAAATGTTGAAATTTCTTTTAGAAAAATATGTAATTAAAATTGTTTAAAGATTGAAATTGTCGCTCTGTTGTGTTAAAAGGATCATCAGAATAAACGTGATAAATTAAAATAAATGTTTGAGTTTTGTAGTAAATATGAATATTTGATTCTTAATTTACCGGG
Source organism: Acraspis erinacei (assembly GCA_035041075.1). Lineage (NCBI taxonomy): Eukaryota > Metazoa > Arthropoda > Insecta > Hymenoptera > Cynipidae > Acraspis > Acraspis erinacei. Next base: position 59,672,506 of record JAWWLR010000158.1, on the reverse strand, counting down.
AAAATTGAAAAAAACTTGACCGGGGAATTATCGGGATTTTGAACCCCTGCAATACTAAAAATTAATAATAATTATAAATATATTATTAAATTATATTAAAAAGATAAAGCTAAATAATATTTAAAAAAGTCCACTTGGAAGAAACATTTTCTGGTCTTTTTATAATTTCTTCCTGGGTCACGTTTACATCCGAGAATTGGATAATGAGAAGTCATTATACCGGCTTCGTATTCGTAAATTTAGTCGCACCTCGGAAATCGTGGGTGAAGGATGCAGTGACGGCGACTAAAATTACGAATAGCTGTTGGAACTGAGCCCGAGTTACGATTCTCTCTTATTTGCATCGTTGCATAACTTTCTCCTCTCTCCAATTTTTCCCTTAAAAAACGCCCCTGGAATTTCTCACAAAGTTCGCCCATTTAATTCTGCAAGATTTAACGTTTTCAAGGCCTCCCATGTGAAGAGGGGACAGAAAGAATTCTAATTTCCTCTTTGTTTTCGTTGAATAAGAGCAAATTGATAACATTCCTTACCTTATTTTATTTCCACGAATTTCTTAAATCAACTAGCATCATCAATCGTGCGCGTGCAGTTTTTCGATTTGAGGGGGAAAATAATTTTTAGTACGAAATAAAAATTTCGAATACCCATTTATTTTTCAAGTTTATTTGTTTTCATAATAATATCAATGTAATTTTTCTAAGACTCCTGAGAAAATCGAAAAGGTTTTTTAATAATTCGGATCTGTCGAAAAATAATCTAGAGAGTTTGAAAGAACATTTTTTTAGTTCACAAAATCTTATGAAATATTAGGGACACTTCAAGTCAGTTTAAAATATATTCAGGTCTTCTGGAAGTTAGGAAGACATTCTAAAATATTTCCTAAGCTGGTTTCTTAACTCTTTAAAAGTGTGAAAAAGTTTACCAAATGCTAAGAACGCAATTATTTCCCAATATTAAAACATTATTTACTGGTACAATTTTTTTTTATCAAAAATGTTTAGAAACATTTCGAAATAAATTTTATCATAAAAAAATTACTTATTTGGAAAATGTTGTTTAGAAAATTGATGGTGAAGAAATTTGTTATCTTGTTTAATAAATAAGCAAACTAAAAACAATCACAAAAGTCCGATACTTTCGGGATATTTGGTAACATCACTTTTTTTTAGATATTATATAATATAAATTTCCTTAGATTCTTGAAAAAAAGAAAAAAGATTTTTTAGTTACATTAACAATCAAGGAGCTAAATTTTCAATAAAGTATTTAATCCCTTTAATAAATAGTTGAATTTTTAACGAAAAGAAGATGAATTTACAATATAAAATGTAATATTTAATATTTCCATCAAAAAACATTTTTACTTGAAATAAAAAACAGTCGAATTCATCCAAAAAAGAGGAATTTTCAACAAAATAATTAAGATCCTTAATATTAATATTAATAGTTGATATATTTAAACAAAAATCGATTTTAATTTTTAATCATTAAAAAAATACGAATTTTCCACACAAAAAATTAACAAAAATAGATGCCATTTGTATCAAAAGAAATGAATTTTCAAACCCATTTTTCCCTTCTTGATTGAAAAAATTTAAAATATAAAAAATCACTTCAAGTTTTACCAGGAATCCTCAGAAAAAAATTTGATTGTGTTTTCTTTACATTTTTTGTAATCGCTTAAAATTTTTAATTATTTTCGATATTCTCTTAAAACTTTTAAATATCTTTTAAAATGAATGATTGGATTTTCTCGATATTTGTAGAATTCTTTTGAAAGGTTTTAAAATATTTTTAAATTTACGTTATAAATTTATTGTTTAAAGTAAAAAGTCATTTCATATTTCCCCTGAAATTTTGAGAACATTGTTTTTTGTTCTTTTCAAACCTTTCAAAATTGTTAAAAAGCTTCTAAATTATCAGTTCAAAACCTTCGAAAATTTACATTTAGTTTTAAATTTCTTGAAATAATTTTAAATTCTAAATTATTTTTTAAAGTTTTTCAATACTTCTAAATATGTTTAAAAATTCATTTTTTAAGTAAAAAATAATTTTAAATTTCTCCAGAAATCTCATAAAAAAACTTTCATTCTTTTGAAGGCTTCCAATATTCGTTAAAAGCTTCTAAATTTGTTGTTCGAAACTTTTAAAAATCTAATTTTTTTTTTTTGATCGTTTCAAATCTTTAATTATTTTTGAAGTCCTTTTAAGACTTCTATCTTTTAAAATTCATTATTACAGATTTTTCTCTCTGAATTTTTAGAGTTCTCTTGAAAGGTTTTAAAACTATTTGAATTTTTCTTTAAAAATTCATTTTTAAGTAAAAAATCATGTTCAATTTTCCCAGGAATATTAAGAAAAATATTTTATTCTCTTGAAAACGTCAAAAATTCTTCAAAAGCGTCTAAATTTGTTATTCGAAACTTTCCAAACTCTACATTATGTTTAAAAAAGTTTTAAATCGTTTTATGTTTGAAATTATTTTTGTATCAAAACATCTGAATATCTCTTAATCGTACCGGAAGTTTTTTTTTACAATTTTGTGAAATTAAACATTTTTGCTTTTTTCGAAATTTTGATAAATCTACATTTTGTTTAAAATCTTTTGAAAGCTTAGCAAGATTTGAATTATTTTTGAATATTTTTAAAAGAAGATAAGAGCAATTTTCTAACTTCTACATTTTTTTTAAATACTCTCCTATAGATTTAACTTTGTCTATTTGAACTTCACTTTTCGGTCAATGACCTTCAACGCCTACAATCTCCATCTTCATGCTTTGAAAACTGAATAATTTTAAAGAGGCCTTGGAAAAGAATTTTTTAAAATTAAGTATTCAAAACTGCACAATTTTAGACTTGATAATTGTATAAATTCAACATTTCATACTCAGAACTACCTAACAAAATTAAATTACAAAATTCATCTGAAGCTAAATTTCTAAATACGAAAATTGACCCCATTCATTAAAAATGTTAAATATAAAAAAAATTGCTCTTCCGAATCATTAAAAAATTAAAACCCAAAATTGTTTCCCTTCCAACTCCATAAAAATGTTAAAAATATAAAAATTTCCTGTTTTAATATAGAAAAAAAATTTTAAATTAAATTTTTCAAACTCGACAGAATTTCAAATCAAACTCCTTAAAAATTAATATATTACAGGGCTTCTAATTTCTAATCTTACATTATCAAAAGTTTGATTTTTTGAATTTTTATTTTAAATGCAGAAGATTTCTGGTAATTTTTATGATTTAATAAATTATTTAATACTTAAATTGAAAAATATTTCAGGTTAGGAAGTATCTGTCCCCTTATATTTTTAATTACATTAAAAAAATAAATTTTAGAACAAAACTTTTTTGGACGTTATCGTAGATTTTTAATTTATTTTCTTATGCTTTTAATATTATTATTATTATTTCATAAAATGATGTAATCAACTTTAGTTGTAATTTCAGTGCCCGACAAAATTAGAAAAAAAAAATATAGTGGGAAGATCGTTTAACAATAAAAATTTTAATTTATCTGATTTATGATTGATTTGAAATTCACGGTAATCATAAAATTTTTTGCACGCGATATTGAACTTTCGAAAATCGTATGTAGGTGTCGCAGTAATAAAATCCTCACATATGCTAATTCGACGCATGAAACCGAATTAAATCAATAGCGTTGACTCACGCATACAGCTCACGCGTGTCCGCCCACCCTATTATTTTATACAATCTAACATGAAAAAGAATTACAAAACAAAAATAAATTATACAATTTTAAACGTATATGCAACAATTTCATCAAGCCATTTGGTTGAGACATAAATTTTAATCGTTCGGGATTGGTTACCAATCAGCTAAAAAACGAGAAAGAGACAATTATTTATAAATCAATATGAAACTGTAATTTCAAATAAACTATTTAACTCTTTTGTAGGAAAGCAATTTGTAATTACTTTTTAAAACTATTCGCCTGGGTTGATCGCTAGAGAGAGTGTGGTATTGTATTTAACTATTTTCTTGAAAATTCCTTTTTTTGTTGTTTAAAATTAATTTTATAATTGAACATTTAACTATTCTATTTTGTGCTAAAAATGGCAGTATCTAGTACAAAATTAACGTATTTTGTTAAAAACTTATTCTTAAATCTTTTTTGGTTGAAAAATCCAACTGATGTTGAAAAGAAGTGTTTTTTGGTTTAATTCAATTATTTTTTATTATAAATTAGAATTCGTCTGGGTTAAAATATTACTACTACACTTTTCTTTCAGAATACATCTTTTTTAATGACTTTTTAAAGCTATTCGCCTGGGTTGATTGCTAGAGAGAGTGTGGTATTTTATTTAACTATTTTGTTGAAAATTCCGTTTTTTTAAATTAATTTTATAATTGAACATTTAACTATTCTATTTTGTGCTAAACATTCCAGTATCTGGTACAAAATTAACATATTTTGTTGAAAACTTATTGTTATATCTTTTTTAGTTAAAAAGTTCAACTGATGTTGAAAAGAAGTATTTTTTGGTTGAATTCAACTATTTTTTATTATAAATTAAAATTCGTCTTAGTTAAAATATTAAATACTACACTTTTCTTTCAGAATGCATCCTTTTTAATATAAATTTAAATACTTGGTTAAAAGTTAAAGCCCTTAGTTAATTTGTTTCTGTTTAAAGATTTATCATTTTAAAATTTATGATTGTTTCAAAATATTACATTTTAATTGGAAGTTTTTTTTGGAAATTAATTTTTTTTAACTGAAAATACAACTATTTCAATGAAATATTTCATCATTTTAGTTGCAAATTTAACCATTCGGAATATTCATTAATTAAATCGAAAGTTCACTATTTAAATTTTGAATGAAAATTGGATTTTTTTTCATTGCAAATTATTGTATTTTGTTGAAAATTCGTCTTTTTTGTATTAATTATTTTTTTAACTGAAAATTTAACTATTTAATCTTTTATTAAAAGTTGTTCTTTTTAGTTTGAAAGTGAACTGTGTTCCTAAAAATTTGTTTTTTTTATCTGAAAATTTGAGTATTTGGTTGAAAAGTTGTCTTTTTTAGTAGCAAATTTATGTATTTTGTTTAAAAATCGCCTTTTTGGGTAGAAAATTAATCTTCTTGCTTGAACATTCAGCTTCTTGGTAGAAAAATCAAGTATTTAATTAAATATTCATATTTTTTTATTTTATATGAAAATTCAACTATTTGGTTGAAAATTGATCTTTTTAGTAAAAAAAATTTCTTATTTGGTCGAAATTTCATATATTTGATGAAAAATCGTCTTTTTTTTGTATAAAATTAATCTTTTTGCTTAAAAATTCATCTATCTTGTTGAAAATGCAATATTCTTACTGGGAAAATTAAGTATAATTATAATTAAATAATTAAATTTTTAATAATCGTTCAAGTTTGGTCAAGTTCTAAAAGATACGCAATTTTATTAAAGTAGCGACGTTAGTAAACCCACAGTTTTTTTCTTTAATTACTTTAGTCGAGGGGCTTAGTCACTAATATAAGAAATCTGAGATTGCTGCAACAGAAATCGTAAGAGAACTCTTGGAAATCTCTCAGCGCCTTCGTGAGAAATTTTTTAAATCTTTGGCTAAGCGTGGACAGAGGTGAGGCGGTGTGGAGCTTTCCGACAACGAATAGCCGACTGAACCCGAAATCCGCCGAGTTAAGCCGAGTCTGTAGAATCTTGCGTGAGTTCTGATCGAGAGAAGGGTCGCAAATCTCCGAACTCCCGAATCCCGGATCTCGTAGTGAATTATTATAAATTAATTGTTAAGGAACTCGTATTAAAAATTAACACTATGTGTGTATCTTGGCTGTCTGTAGGGGCGAAAATTGAAAATTTATTATTCCTTTGACACTCGGGAAGTTTGGTACGCTTGAGTGGAGAGTTAACCACCATGGAATGGAGCATGAATATTTCCTTATCGGTCGAGTGATGTGTGGCGACCGAAATCTAACGGCCACAGCGTGGGGTCTTAGACGTCTCGACTCCCGATAACGATAACGGCGCGACGTGCACAGAATGAGGTGTTTCCAACTCAATTAAAATTTTACATTTTCAACAAAAATGTATTTTTAACAAAACTCTTAAATTTTTTTAATGTTGCTGTATCTTCCACCTAGAACATTAATTTTCTACAAGAAACGACGAATTATAAACAAAATATAGACGTTTTTAACCAATTAATTCAATTTTCAACCATTCCGATAAATTTCCAGCAAAATAGTTTAATTTTCAGTTACAAAATTAATTTTGTAACCAAAAACAAGTACAAAGTTTTAACTAAGGTTTGAAAAAAGTCGTTTAAATTTAAACCAAGGAGTTGAATTTTTAACCAAACAGTTGCAATTTTTATCGAACAATACAAAAACATTTTAAGCAGGCAATTATATTTTTAACTAAAAAATTTGTATTATAAATTCAAAAGGTTTGGATTAAATTTTTGAACCAGCGAGACAAAAGATTTTTAATTTCTACACTAAAAGATGAATTTCGAAACCAAAAAGATAATGTTCAACAAACTGGTTGAATTTCCAATCAAACAAAACAATTGTTTGATAATAATAGTCTTAAGCAATAAAGATAAATGTTCTTAAAAAAAAATTTAATAGTAGACTTTTTAACAAAAAATGATAAACTTTCAATGCAAATTCAACTATTTAGGTACACCAATTAACTATTGGTTGATAAATCATATTTTCGTTTTTAAAACTCAACTGTTTAGCAGAAAATTGAACCCTGCCTTTGGTTAAATTTCTTGAAATAACAATTTTTCTTTGTTGAAATTAAACTCTTTTGGAAAAAATGCAACTTTTTAGTTACAAATTAATCGGTTCTTGTTAGTATAATTATAATATTGAATTAAAAATAATACGTAAAAATCCTTTGAGGTTTTAACTATTTGGTTGAACAATCGTTTTCTTTTTTTTTCAATTATTAGTAGGAAAGGGGTTTGAGAAGTAGGAGGCGTGGGAAATTAGAAAGGAGCGTGGGAAATTATGAAGCAGCCTGGGAAATAAGAACAGTTTATAAATAAAAGAAACCAATATCTGAAGGATTTCTAAAGCCTAAGGAATTATTTATTAATGCAACATTGTTTTTCTGGATATAACAGTAAAATATTTATTTTCGAAATTGGTATTATGATAGTTTCGAGGATGAGAGAATAAAAAGCGAGCCGGGGAAGAAGATTTATAGTGATTTTGTAGTTGCCGAGTGTGGCAAGGATCTTGAGCACGTGACCAACCTATCAAGTCCCTCTCGTATCATTCACGGCTCTTTCCTGTAGGACGAATGGGTCCATTCCACGGGATGCCGAGATTCCGATCAGCGTCAACTAGTAGAGGGAAAATTTTCTCAGGTTTGCATTATTAATGCCGAAGATTCCTTTCTCCTCGAGATTCGAGGAGAATTTATGCAAGGGCTGGACGATTTATCAATAATAATTATTCTTTATTCATTCTCTTCTGGCATATTTCGCCATATTTTAATTTTCTCTTCGGGCATAGTTTTCTCTTCGGGCATAGTTTTTCTCTTCTGGCATATTCTTTTCTCTTCGGGTATAATTTTTTTTCTCTTCCGAATCCGAAACGAATGTTTAAACTTGCTTTATTTAACCTTGAATTTTTTGCAATTATTTATGAATTTTTTTAGAATCCATTAGAATACCGCCGAGAAAGAAATTACGTTGACGATAGAAAATAACATCAACGTGGTTTACTCTAGAGAATAAAGATGATCACGAATTTCTCATTTTTCTCTAGTATTTCACGCAATTCACTTCCGCTATTTTCAGACATTCAGGCATCGTATAATTTTGACATTTATCATTTTTTTATTGTTCTTTTATTCCTGTATATATGAATCTTGAAAAAAATCTGCTGGAGCGCTGAGAGTAAAATGTTTAGAATTTAGGCCAGATTTCAAAGCTACGATAGTTGAATAAAACTTCAAGTTTTTGGTTAACATTTTTTCTAATAGTTATTATTATTATTCATACTGTAAACAATTTTTTTTAAATCTTTTTGTTTTGCATAATATTAAGGTTGATGATACATTATTCCAATCCTTTTTAAAAAATTAATTATGACTCGAAAAATTTTGATTTGCACTCATTTAACAGATTTATAATTTTTTAAACAATTTAAATTTTTCTAATCAATTGATTTCTGGTAGAAATCAATAGAATAGGTAGAATAATCAATAGAATAGATAGAAAATGAATTTAAACAATTTTAATATTTAATAATTATTCAACTAAAAAAATATAAATTTTCAACTAAAACAATAAGAAGAATTTTAAACAAAATATTTCAACTGAAAATATGAATCTTCACCAGAAAAAGTAATTTTTAATTTAAAATAGAATAGCTACAGTTGTAGTATACAAAAATTAATTTCTGAATATAAAAACAATTTTTAACCAAATAGTTGACTTTTTGACCAAAGAGATAAATCTTCAATCACAAAAAAAGTTCTTGGCAAAATATTTCAAGTTTCAATCAAGTACTTGAATTTTAAACCAAAAAAGATGTTAATTTTAAACTAAAAAGCAGTTTAATTGAACCAAAAAAAAACAATTAAAAAAAATGGTTCAAATTTTAACCAAAAATATGAATAAAAAATTGTCGTCGGAAATAATCAAAAATTTGAACTGGAAAAATCTGGAAAATACCTGAAATAGTCCGATGTATTAAAAAAAAATTTTGCTTTTTCTTGAAGGTGGGGGGGGGCGATATACAAAGGCTGTTTAGTCCGAAGTTTGAAATATTTTAGGCCCTTCTTCAGTCGGTTTCAAATTATGTCTTTTGGTTTGGCTATTAAGCGGAAAGACGTAACTACCTGTCTGAAGATAGCTTAAAATAGAAAAAAAGAAGTTGAAAACGATGAAATTATTTAAAGAAATGAACTTTTTAACGGGTTAAATGTCTAATCGGTTAATAGTAGAAGCGAGTTGAATTGCTTAAGTTGGTCAAACAATTATAATTTGGAAAGGGGCGTGGGAAATTAGGAGGGGCGTGGGATAATAGAAGGGGGCGTGTAAAAGGGCACTTGTTTTTTTATTTGTGCACACATTTTTCTGAATGAAAACTTTGGGAGAAACGCTATTATAATAAATGCACGGCTTATAATAAAAGAAATCAATATCTGAACAGGTTCGGAAGTCTAAGGAATTATTTATTAATACAACTCTGTTTTTCAGCATATAACTCGAGCACTAAAGAGATGAAATAGCGGCTAATTCGATTTTTTAAA
>JAWWLR010000158.1:59643224-59655557 GCA_035041075.1 Acraspis erinacei | reverse complement strand
GAAAAATATTGCGTAGTTTTGAGAGATGAATTTGCGTAAACCAATTCAAGGTTGTTTATTATCTCAATTAAGCATTTTGTGTAAACGCTTTAAAGGTTATACTTTTATTTATCCTCGTTTTTCTCACAACTATATAATACAGAAAATACAAGGGAAAAACCATATATAACCTTGAAAATGTTTACGCGACATGCTTAATTGCACACTTGGATAAGCACTTGCAAGGTAATATTTTGGAGCCGTAAATCTTCCTTGTTTGTCTAAACCATAAGATGCAGTAGACAGTGCAAACACGAATCAAAATGTAATCTTTGAAGTGTTTACGCAAAACGCTTAATTGAAATAATAAATAACCTTCAATTTGTTTACGCAAAATCATCTCTCACAATTGCGCAATATCGTTTTATAATTTTATCAGGATCCTTCGAAAAAATTTTTAAAACTTATCACGAATATGCAAATGTTTTCGGAAACCCTCGACTTTTTAGGTTTAAAACTCAACTTCTTTGTCAAAAATTTTTCTTTTTGGGCTCTTAAGTCTGTAATTGAGTAAAGCGATAAAGAATGAAAACTACCGATTTCTACAAATCGTTAGAGATATAATCTCATCTGAAAAAGATCAACTTTCAACCAAAAAGTTGAACTTTCAATTACAAAAGATGAATTGTCAATAAAAAATGAAATAGTAAAATTTACAAGGAGACAAATTTTAATTTAAAATCAAAATTTCCACAAAATAAATGCATAACACAAAAAAAATTTATCTTCAAATAAAATAATAAATCTTTCAGAACAAAAAATTTACCAAAAGTATGAGTTTTCAACGAAATACATAAATTTTCCGTCAAGTAGTTGAGTTTTTAACTAAAAAAGATAAATTTTCAACCAAAAATGCAATAGGTAATTTAATTTGCTTTTCAAACAATTATTTCTCAACAAAAAAAAAGACCAAATAGATCAATTTTCAAGAGAAAATATGAAAAATATTGCGTAGTTTTGAGAGATGAATTTGCGTAAACCAATTCAAGGTTGTTTATTATCTCAATTAAGCATTTGGCGCAAACGCTTTAAAGGTTATACTTTTATTTATCCTCGTTTTTCTCACAACTATATAATACAGAAAATACACGGAGAAAACCATATATAACCTTGAAAATGTTTACGCGACATGCTTAATTGCACACTCGGATAAACACTTGCAAGGTAATATTTTGGAGCCGTAAATCTTCCTTGTTTGTCTAAACCATAAGATGCTGTAGACAGTGCAAACAAATCTTTGAAGTGTTTACGCAAAATGCTTAATTGAAATAATAAATAACCTTCAAGTTGTTTACGTCAAAAAATTTTCTGTTTGTGCTCTTAAGTCTGTAATTGACCAAAGCGATAACAAATAAAAACCACCATTTTCTACAAATAGTTAGAGATATAATCTCAGTATTATAACAGAAAAAGTTAATAACTAATTAGTTTTTCATTCATTGACCGTTTTTTTTTAATTTTTGCAGAGGGAGGCCACGCAACGAGATGTGGAACGAGAGCGGCGACTACGAATGGAGGCAGAGGCTCGAAGTCGTGAGGCTACGGCCGAAGCCGAACGAGCACGCTCCAGGGTTCATCATCTTCAGAGAGAGTTGGTCCGGTAAGAAAATTTTCCAAAATATTTTCCGCGACAAGAAAAACAAAAAAATCTTACTAGTTCAAAATAAAAAATTGAAAGATTTTACTCGAAAGATGTCACACACGATAACTCAGTAGAAAATAAATCTAGACATTAAAAAAAAACTATTAGAAACCTACGAAAATTGTAGCACTTTTTTATATAAAAAGCTAAAAAAATTTCGCATCGAACTATCATGGCTGATTTTTAAATTTTGTTTTATTTTTTTGTTTATTTAATAACAACGATGAACAACAAATTTTGAATTTTGAAGTATACCGGTTTAAAAAAAATGTTTTGATTCAAAGAATTTAAGTATAAGAAGAGTTTTTCGGTTGAATTAATAAAAGCTAATAAATAATTTGTTATTTTAAAAGCAATTCTTATAAAAAATATCCACATCAGGTATTTTTAATGAAATAAATAAAGTTTTTTCTATGGAATCGATCACATATTACTTGTTACTAAGGCATAATTATAATATTTGGCCACCAAATGAAAATTAATAATTTTTTAAACTACCTTAATTAACAAATGCACTATTTTGCTATTTTTGGAGGTACAAACTTGATTTTTTGGATGCAATTAACTGTAAATAACTAACTTCTAAATTTTTGAGAACATTTTGGTGGCAGTAAACAATTTATTATTGTAAACAACAATTGTTTAAACAAATTGTTATCATTTTACGTATTCATAAATAAAATACCATTTTTTCACGGAATTAACAGCCAATTATTTAGCAATAATTTTTTGCTATGAATTGATAATATGTGATAATTTTTTAACCAAACTTAATTAACAAATGCGTTATTTGGCTTCTTTTCATCATTTAAACTTGTTTTTTGTGTAATCAACATTCAATAACACATTTTTAATACTTTTTTTAATAGTTCTATAACGCTCGACTATTCTTATTTTTATTAAAAATTTACTTTCGTACCCATACACGGTATATAATATAGATTTTTATAAGTATTTCGCAGGTGGGGATATTATTATAAAATCAAACTAATAAGTCAAATAGTAATTGAATAATTAAGAAAATCAAGTAATAATTCAGTTTTTTAAATAAATAATCAATTTTTATCAACATTTGTTTATTGAATTTGGTCAAATAATTATCAAATATTATCAATTCATAGCAAAAAATTATTGCTAAATAATTGGCTGTTAATTCCGGGAAAAAACGGTATTTTATTTATGAATACGTAAAATGATAAAAATTTGCTTAAACAATTGTTGTTTACAGTAATAAATTTTTTGATGTCATCAAAATTTTCTTAAAAATTTAGAAGTTAGTTATTTACATTTAATTGCTTCGAAAAAATCAAGTTTGTACCTCCAAAAATAGTCACATAGTGCATTTGTTAATTAAGGTAGTTTAAACAATTATTAACTTTTATTTGGTGACCAAATATGATACTTATGTTTTATTTCTAAGTAATGTGTATATCGATTCCATAGAAAAAAACTTCACTTATTCCGTCAAATATACCTGATCTGGATATTTGTTTATAAAAATTGCTCTTAAAATAACAAATTATTTATTAACTTTTTATAATTCCATTACAAAATTTTTTGGTCCATAAATTGTTCAAATTTAGTGTGAATCAAGTGACGAATTGCCGCCAATCCCCACGGAACCATTTTCATTCACTTATTCCAATATTATACAATAAACAAAAAATATTTCTAAACAAATTATTTGTTGAAAAAATGTTTTCTACGATTTTCCTTCATTATACGTTTTCTCAAGTTATATTGAAAGGAATTTGAATGGTAATAATATTATATTGAGAAAATTTTCTATTAAGATTATAATTGTTTATATTATGAACAAATTTAATGAACAAATGCATTAATCAGGCATTTTTCGAAAGAAAAATTCGTTTTTTTCTTTGTCAATTTTTAAAAATTAGGAACCTTATGATAATATTAGCAAAATTCATAATTTTTTTAGTAATCTTATGATTATTTAAAACAAATTTAATAAACAAATGAAATATTCGGGTATTTGCCGACAGAAAAATTCGGTTTTTTGAATGTCAGTCTTTTCAGTTGGGAATTTCATGACAATTTCAGCAACATTCATAATAAGTTGCTAAATTTTATGATTTCTTTTAAAAAATTTTAATGAACAAATGCATTAATCAGACATTTGCCTAAAAAAATTCGTTTTTTTTCTATGTCAACTTTTTAATCAGGAAGGAAGCTGAATTATTTTCGTGCAGTTTAATAAAAACACTTGACATTCAAAACACGAGTATTTCCATATAGAAATGACCAGATTATGCATTGTTTATTGAATTTGTTTAAAGAAATCAAAAAAATCCAGCAACTAATTTTTAATGTTGCGGCAATTATCAAAAGATCCCAATTAAAAAGACTGATATTGAATAAAAATTCCATCAACCGATGCCCGAATAATGCATTTGTTATTAAATTTGTTTTAAGAATTCATAAAATTAATAAAAAAGTATGAATTTTTTCTGAAGTTATCATGAAGTTCCTAATTGAAAAAGTTGACAAAAAAAAACGAATTTTCCTGTCCACAAATGCTTCATTAATGCGTTTGTTCATTAAATTTGTTTAAAGAAATCATAAAATTTATCAAATTATTATGAATGTTGCTGAAATTGTCATGAAGTTCCAAATTAACAGACTGACGTTGAAAAAAACCAAATCTTTCTGCCGAAAAATGCCTGTATAATGAATTTGTTTAAAAGAATCATAAGATTAATAAAAAAATTATGAGTTTTGATAAAATTATCATAAACTTCCTAATTTAAAAAAATTGAAATAAAAAAAAAAAAGAATTTTTCTCTCGAAAACTGCGCGATTACTGCATTTATTCATTAAATTTGTTTATAATATAAACAATATTATAATCTTGAGAGAAAATTTTTTCTTAATATAATATTGTTTCCATTCCAATTTCTTGCAATATAACTTGAAAAAGCGCATAATTATGGAAAAGCGTAGAAAAAATTTTTTCAAAAAATAGTTTGTTTATAAAAATTTTTTTTTATTGTCTAATATTGGAACATCTTTAATTAATGTTACTATATGCAACTTTGGCGATTCCAACAATTTTTCTGTTATTGACGAGCACCGGGAACAACTCTCTTAGAACTCGTATCAGCTTTTTTAAAAAATTTTTTTTGTTCAATTCAAAATATAAAAAAAAACTTTTTTACAATTTCGTAAAATGTCCAGCTTTAATTCCGACCGAGTTATTGTTTCTCAAAGTCATCGGGGTATACGAGTACTTAAAATTGAGAAAAAGAATTTCAACTCGTGCAATTTTCTGCATCATTTGAGTGAAATTAAAACTTTTTTTTTATCCTCAATTTCCTTTTTAACGCCATGCAATAAAGGCCTTTTCGACTTATCGAAACGTTCCCGAAAGTTAAATTACCGCAGTCAGCGGGTAGTGAAAATCGGTTATTTTACGCGCGGAGCCGCAAACGGCAGGTACTTTATTTCCCGGCGACCCGATAAAAGTACACCTTGTAACGTATAAATAAGGAGACCGCGATCCCACGGATACGGTGGTAAATCACCGATATTGGCCGACCGCCAATAACGCACACCTTCCATGGGCGCTGACCCTGGCTATTATTGAGCAAACCGAAAACGAATCGCTCCTTTCTCCCGTTAAAATTCGCATATAAGCAGTAAGCACCCTCAATCGATATTTGGCCATGATAAGCGATTTTTCGGAATTTTACTAGGGTAAAGTACAATTTTCTGTGACAGGTGTAACTTCCAACTTTTTACTGGACCAGCAGTTTTCTTCTATTTGCTGATAAGGAATCAATAAATTATTGTTTACACGAGGTCTATCCGGAAAATATCACTTTGATCCAATTTCCAGATGAAATTGATTAACTGGAATTTAATGTGGTACTGGGTAAATCTTATTCTTCGAGATTCCATTCATTCCAGAAGGAACTAGACAGAAATAATTAGGAAAGTACCTTCTCTCGAAAAAGAAAAGTTTGACTCAGGGGAATGAACTTGAAAATTAAGAGCGTCTGGTCCAGGTACGATCGAGATTCGATAAAGCTTGTTCTCGAATTGAGGACCTTAAGCTCGGTGTTTCGAAGTTCGTAGAAGCACTCATCCCTTCGACATAGTGGCTGAAGGAAGGATCGAACAGGGTGTTTTTGCTAAACCAGACCTGGCTCGGTGGAAAATCCACGAGGGCTGAGAGAGTTTAGGGACATTGTTCCACGGACAAGTTCGGATCGATGCCAGAAAGCTTTAAGGGTACATGGTCACACGGGCCTTTTAAATGCGACAGCCACCCTCACTATATAGCTACAATCAGCCCCTATGGAGTTCCGGTTCGCTCCCTAAACACCATATCCACGTCGAGTGCAGTTACGATCTTCAGTTGTTAGTCCAAAGTTGCATCTGCACCACTTGGGATATGGTCAGTAAATAGTAATTGACCATTAGATCATGAGGCAAGTTTCTTTTTTTAGGGTAGGTCCAAATTCTGTATTGCCTGTTGAATAATGATGATCCTTACTAGTATAATTTGTACAATAATTGGCCACTTAAGGAAAGTCTTTACGCGAAATGCTTAACAGAGATAATGCATGACCTTGAAGTTGTTTACGCAAATTGGTTTCTCACAATTGCGCAATATCATTTTCTGACATCACCGGGACCCTTTAGGATCATTCTAGAAACTTAGAACGGACACGAGCTGTTAAATAAGGGTGGCCCATACTATGATTATTGGTACAATGTTTGAATCTTAAGGAAAGTGTTTACGAGAAATGCTTAATTGGCATAATGAATAACCTTGAAGCTGTTTACGCAAATCTGTCTCGCAATTGCGCACTATCTTTTTCTCACGTCACCCAGACCTTTTAAGAACATTCTATAAACTTAGCACAGACACGATCTGTTGAATAATGATTTTCCTTAGTAGGATTATTGGTATGATAATTGGACACTTAAGGAAACAGCTTGCGCGAAATGCTTAATTGAGATAATGAATAACCTTGAATTTGTTTACGCAAATTCGTTTCTCACAATTGCGTGATATCATTTTCTCTCATCAGCGAGACCTTCTAAGAAGATTCTAGAAATTTAGCACGGTCACAAACTGTTGAATAATGATTGGCTTCTTAAGGAAAGTATTTACGTAAAATCCTTAATTGACATAATGTATAACCTTGAAGTTGTTTACGCAAATTCGTTTCTCACTTCAGCTTCAGAAAGTTCTTGAAGTCGACAGGGTAAGAATTTAACGAGAAAAAAAAGAGAAATTGTTATAAAAAATGAAAAATATCGCATAATCGGATATCAACTAGCGTTTCTGCTATCAGTGAGACAAATTCTGAAATGATGCCGTTAGTTTCATAGCCAAAGTTCAGGGATTAAACTTATTCCTGTAAACCAGGATTCTAGTTTCCTACTATCGTTAGGGAGAGTTAAGCTCTAAGTACACACTTAAGCTTCGTTTGTAACACCTGGACTAAGGTGTTGAAGGTCGTAAAGATGAGAAGTAAAACCTCCACTATAACTCTCAGTATACGACGTATTTCATTTTATTGATCAAGTCGTTATTGCCGTCCCTCGTTAAACCAAAAATATTATCTTACTGTTATTCTTACTGACCTTTCGGATGTTGCAAAATTTTATGCAGAAGTTTTATTTTTAGAGTCTGAAAATAATTTCTTCGTCTTCTAAAAGCCACCTTGACCGGGTCTGGGACTAAAAAATATGAATTTTTAATCAAGAATCGATCAGTTAAATTTTTTGGGAGAACGTTATTTTTACACACACACACACACACACACACACAAAAATGAATTTTTAACTAAAGGAGTTGTAGAACAGAGTTCAATTTTTTAACTAGCAATTTGATTTTGAACAACTACAAAAATGAATTTTCAACCAAAAAGAGTTTTACAAAGAAGTTCTATTTTTAACCAAACAATTATATTTTCAACTAAAAAGATGAGTTTTAAACCAAGAAGATTATTTTTTTAATAAAAAAAAACAATTTTTATCACATTAAATAAATTTTCAATCATATAGTAAATTTCTCATCTGAAAAGATCAACTTTTAACCAAAAAGTTAAATTTTCAATTAAAAAAGATGAATTGTCAATAAAAAATGAAATAGTAAAATTTACAAGGAGAAAAATTTTAATTAAAAAACAAAATTTCCACAAAATAAATACATAACACAAAAAAAAAGATTTATCTTCAAATAAAATAATAAATCTTCAACAACGAAAAATTTACCAAAAGTATGAGTTTTCAACGAAGTACGTAAATTTTCAGTCAAGTAGTTGAGTTTTTAACTAAAAAATATAAATCTTCAATTAAAAATTTAAATTTTTAAGATTTTTTAAATATTGTAGACTAAAACGATAAATCTTTCATTAAAAATTTATTTTTTTACAAAAATTATAAACTTTCAACAAAATACATGAATATTTAACTGAAAAAATCATTTTTCAAACAAAACAAAAAAATTAATTCTTAACTAAAAAAATACCAAAGAGATTTTTTTGCAGCTGAAAATAAATTTTCTAACCATAAATATAAATTTTCAACCCAAAAATGAACGTGTTAACATTTGAAAAATATTTTCACCTAAAATGATGAATCTTTAATAACAAAAATTAATTTTCAAGAAAATAAATGAATTGTAAACCAAATAATTAAACTCTTAACTTTAAAAGATAAATTTTCAAACAAAAGTACAGTAGGTAGTTTCATTTTGAGTTTCAAAATAAATTTTTAACTAAAAAAAGTTCAGAGAGACGAATTATCAATTTAAAATAAATTTTCTACTCGTAAACATAAATTTTTAACAAGAAAATCAAGTTTTAACATTTTTTGAATATTCTCAAATAAAATGATTAATATTTAATAAAAAAAATTAATTTTCAACTAAAAAAATAAATTTCAAACCAAAAATGCAGTAGATTGTTTAATTTTTGGTGGAAAAAATTATTTCTGAACTAGAAAAGACAAATAGATAAAATTTTCCACCAAAAATGCATTACGTAATTTAATTTTCAATTGAAAAAATTAATTCTTATCAAAAAAAGACCAAAGAGTTGTATTTTCAACTGAAAATGAATTTTCTGTCCGTAAATATAAATTTTTAAACAAAAATCCTAAATCTCTATAAATACGTTGCGTATCATTTTTATCAAATTGATTACTGGTATTTACTGACATTTAATTATAAATTGAATTTGTTTAGTGGAAGTATTTTTTTAAATATTTTCTTTATACTCCTTTTTATAATGTAAGTTGTAAACCTGATGCATTAATTGTAGTAGTGCTCTGGTGTAAGTACCAATAGCAGTCCGTTTAACGAGCTGATGAGAGACGGCTGCCTACCCTTTTATAGCAGGTGAACTCTATAGTCTCTGATTACGTGACGAGAGGCCTCCAACGAGTACGAAACTCTGACAATTTCAAGCATTTACTCACAAAATCCCTTTTTTCTTCCTTTTCAACTCTGAGTTTCAATAGACCATTGACTACATTTCAATTCTGCCTGAAATGCTCAAAAGCGCTACTTTATTTTTTTCATCATTTTTTTTTAACTAACAAATTACTCGAAAGCCTGAAAAAGGCAAAGAGAATTGAGTTTCATTAGAAGGGTTAAAACGAATTTCATATTTTACTATTACATTTTCAGTTCAAATAATTAATTTTCGTCCATGATGAAGGACATTTTTTAACAAAATAGTTAAATTTTCAACCAAACTGATGAATCTTTTATACAAAAAATAAATTTTCAAAAAAATTATAATAGTTGATATTTCCACCAAAAATAGTTTAATTTACAATAAAAACACTGTTAAATTAAAATAAAAAAAATAATTTCTAACATTGATTTTCCAATCAGTGAGAAAAAAATCTCATCCAAAATTTTGAGTTTTTATGTCATGAGGGTGAACTTTTGAAAAAAGGTTGAATTCACAAGCCAAAAATATGAATTTTCTACAAAAATAAATGAATTTTCGACTAAAAAATACGAGTTTAAAAAAAGTAAATTTTCAATTACAAAAGATCAATTGTTTAGCAAAAAGGAAAGATCCAAATTTTTAGTAAAAAAATTCTTTTTCAATGAAAAATATGAAATTTCAACATTTTTTTAATTTTTTACTAAAGAAATCAAAGTTTAACTAAATTATGAATTATCAATTTTCTACAAAAAGAACAAAACAAATTTTCAACAAAATAGATGAATTTTCAACTAAAAAAGATACATTTTTTTAAAAAATAGAATAGATTAATTTTAGTTAGAGAAATAAGATTTTAAGGAGATAAAATAAATTATCCACGAAATAGTTAAATTTTCGACCAAGCAATAAAATTTTACTACCAAAAATATTAAATTCCGATCCCAAGAATTTCAAGAAAAATGGAATAGTTCAATTTTTAGTTAAAAAATGAATTTTCTACAATAAGACAAAATTTCAACAAAATAGATGAATTGTCAACCAAAAATTTTAATTTCGAATCCAACAGTTGACTCTTCAATAAAAAAATACAACTTTTCTACAAAATAGATGAATTTTCAACTAAAAAAATAAGAATTAATTTTTTCAATTGAAAATTAAATTACGTAATGCATTGTTGGTGGAAAATTTAGCTTCTTTAGTTGAAAAGTCAACTATTTTTTTTTATTAAAGAGTCATCATTTTAGATAAAAATATTTTTTAAATGTTGAAAAATTAATTTGTCTATTGAAAATTTACATTGACGGGTTGAATATTCATTTTCAGTTAAAAATAAATCTATCTGTCTTTTCTAGTTCAGAAAATTAATTTTTTTAACAAAAAATACAATAGCTTATTTTAAGTTAGAAAAATAAGAACAATAAAATAGTTCAATTTTTAGTTAAAAAATGAGTTTTCAATAAAAAATTTAACTTAATAGTGGAATTTTCTACCCTGAAGATGAATTTTCTACAAAAAGGACAAAATTTCAACAAAATAGATGAATTTACAACCAAAAAGTTTAATTTTCAATTAAATTTTCAATCTAATAGTTGACTCTTCAATTAAAAAAAGACAACTTTTCTACAAAATATATGAATTTTCAACTAACAAGATAAATTTTTAACAAA
Organism: Acraspis erinacei; assembly: GCA_035041075.1. Classification (NCBI taxonomy): domain Eukaryota; kingdom Metazoa; phylum Arthropoda; class Insecta; order Hymenoptera; family Cynipidae; genus Acraspis; species Acraspis erinacei. The sequence continues at coordinate 59,644,773 of JAWWLR010000158.1, read as the reverse complement.
AAATTCAATAGCTTATTTTAAGTTAGAGAAATAAGATTTTATGAAAATTAAGTTTTCCAATAAATAGTTGAATTTTGACGTAAACAAATAAATTTCATACCAAAAAAATACAATGTCTATAAAAAAATCGACAAAAAATGGAATATTTGAATTTTTAGTTAAAAAAAATTAATTTCACTAAAAACTAATTGTCAAGCAAGGAAATGATTTTTCAAAAAAAATTATTAATTTTCAACCACAAAAGACAAAGTTTGAACTAAAAAAATATAAACATTATAAATTCGATTTTTTTTATTGAAAATTATTTTTTTATCTGAAAATTTAACTCTTCCATTGTTGGTTGAAAATGCAACTATACTATATAGTAGAAAACTCATTTTTTTTATATATTCGTCTATTTAGGTAGAAAATTAATCTTGTATAACTTTCGATTGAAAACTGATTTTTTTTAGTTTAAATTATAACTTTTTAATTGAAAATTCATTTATTTTGTTAAAATTTCATATTTTTATAGAAGATTAATCTCCATGTTGAAAAATAATTCAATTTGTTGAAATTTCATCTATTTGGTTTAAGAACTCAGCTATTTGGTAAGATCTTGAACTATTCTGTGGAAAGTTTGAACTATTTTATTGAAAAATCAAGTATTTTGTTAAAATTTTGATTATTTTATGCATTTGAAGAGGATTTAAAAGATTGCAAAAAATGTAAAGAGATTTCAGGATTTTAAAGGGTTTCTCAACCAATTTCAAGGGATATCAAGATATCAATAATATTCAAAAGTTTTCAAGATATTCGAAACAATTTCTAGAGATTTTTAGGGAATACTTTAAATTAAATTTTAAGGAACTTCTAGGGATTCCAGGGATTTTTTTTAGAGATTTCAAGAGATTTATAGGATTTAAAAATAAACCACAACGAATTTCAAGGGATTCAAAAAATTTGAAGATTTTTCCATGAATTTTTAGAGAATCTCAATGTTTAGTAGACTAACCAGTAAACACATTTTACCACTGTAAGATCAGATAAAAAATGTATGAAGTCTGTCACTTTCCAAAAAAAAACAGCAGCGTTTAACTCTGACCAAACTCATGAAAAATATTCCTCTCCAACAAATATAATTTATCAAAGGTTTTTACTTTGATAAAAAAATAAAAAATGGCTGAAGTTTGAATTGCAACACATAAAAAGCCAATCGCTTTTATGAGCGTTGCGTTGGAAAGTTAGTAGTGTAACGTACGCGAAAAAGTACAATCAATCGTATGGATACCGACACTGTATATCGAGTGAAAAGTCGATAACAGTACGACGTGCATCTGCAATGTTACAGACGGAAATGACAGTCTAGAGGTAGCAATATAACAGCAACCATTCTCCAGGAACCCTTCATCCACAATCCACATTTCACGTCCATATCCATATCCACGATTCAACGAATCACCGGCATGTCCTCAATATGCTTATGTTATGGCTCTTGATACTTCCCTCAAGCAGCTTTATGTCGTAAAAGATCCGGCTTCCAAACTGCGTTCAATATTGACACAAGTTC
>JAWWLR010000158.1:59580303-59591554 GCA_035041075.1 Acraspis erinacei | reverse complement strand
GATTGAAAATTCATCTTTCTGCTTAAAAATTCAACAATTTCTTTGCAATTTTCTCTCTCTGTTGACTGAAAAATCTTGCTTTGTTCCGAATTTATATTTTTTCGAATGAAAATTGTATTGCTTGATTGAAAGTTAAAAATTAATTTTCATGGTTGAAGATTCATCATTTTAATTTGAAATTTATCTTTTTAGTTGAAAAATGAGGTGTTTTGATGAAAATTTGTTTTTTTCTTTGTCTGAAAATTAATTTTTTTACGGAAAATTTAACTGTTTTAGTTGACTATTCTATCATTTTAGTTGAAAATTCAACTCTTTGGTGGACCATTAATTTTTTTATCTAAATATTTAACTATTAACTGTCAATTATTCTATTCAAATATTCATAATTTTTTTCGAAATTCATTTTTTTTGTTTAAAATAAACTATTCCACTTAGCGATTAATTTTTGCTTTTTGAAACTTAAACTTTTTTAGTTAAAAATTAAACAATTTGATGAAAATTTTGTATTTTTTTTTTTTGTAAAAAATTAATCTTCTTCTTTGAAAATTAATCTTCTTGTTTGAAAACTCATCTTTTTGGTTGAGAATTCAAGTATACCAGTTAAATATTTATAATTTCAGTGGAAAATGCGTGACTTTGATTAGAAATATGTTGTATTTTATGTGAACAATTAATTTTTTCAACTGTAAATTTAACTATCCCAATGTTTTTTTGAAAACTGATCCTTTTTGGTTCAAGATTCAACTACTTTATTGAAAATTGATCTTTTTTCATTGAAAATTCAACTATTTGATTGTAATTTGATCTATTTTGCTAAAAAAATCTTATTTTTTGGTAGAAAATTAATTTTTTAGATTGAAAATGAAACTATTTGATTAATAATTCACATATACTGTTTTAAATGCAATATTTTTCCTTGAAAAGTTAGGATTTCGAAGAGGTTTAAATTTAATTTAATATAGTACCTGCATTCATTTTCTCTAAATATGCAACAGATTTCAAGAATAATAAGATAAAATAAAAATTTCAAAGTTTAACTAATTTTTCCTTAATTGGTATTCACATTCCATTTTTTTTACTTAGAATGGAACTATTTTACTTAAATATTCGAGAGTTTTACTTTAAATTTACTCGTCTTGCTTCAAAATTCAATTATTCTAATATAATTAAACATTAATGATTTTAGATGAAAATTCATCTATTTGTTTGAAAATCCAAGGAATTCCTTTTAATTAGGTATTTTTTAGTAGCAATGATTTTTTTATTCAAATATTTTGTTGAAAATTAATCTTTTTTAATTGAACATTTAACTATTTCGTTGAGAATTCATGTATTTTGTTAAAAAATCTAATTTTTTTCGTAAAAAATTAATTTATATTCTTAAATACGCAATTTTTTACTTGAAAAATTAGGATTTCGAATCGGTTTAAGTTGAATTTAATGTAGCACATTAATTGAATATATAAAAAATATAAAAATATAAAATTATTTATTATATAAATTCGCAAAACTGTACCTGGAATTGTCAGGGCATTTTTTTCCAGGATTTGAGTAGACACCCTGTTTAATTTTTGGCCTTAGGATCTGTTTAAATTATCCCTGTATCCTTTCAGAAAACTTTTCTAATTTCAAACAAAATTGCTGAACCAATTTCGTAAGCTGTAACGCTTAGTACTTAATTACACCAAACTCTCGAATTTAGTCCCCCCGTTCTCGGTCTTCCTAGAACTGCTTGACCACGCAGTTTTTTTAGCGCGCAGGGCGAGAGACGAATGCGACTCTCGCCTCGGAAGGGCCGCAGCTCGCGAGTACTCAGTCGAGTATATTGCGCAATATTATGCATTCAAATTGGAAATGATTTTTTTTTTGCTTTTTACTTGACGCACGATCGTTTGGTATTGCATTATACCGAATAAAAATGTGTAAAAATGTCTTAAAAATCGTTTTATTTAAAAAAAAGGGATTAAGGGAAGAGATAGGAGCCTTGCAGAGACGCATTCGCGAACTCGAGGCCCAAAATCGGGCACTTTCGGGCCTTTTGGCACAAGCAGCCAGCCCGGGAACACCAACTGAACTGATCCAGAATCTCCTGGAAGCTGGCCCCACTGCTTTGGTAGCAGCCCTTGGACTCGATTCCTCTTGGATGCCTCTTTCGAGACCAAGATCCCTAAATCTACAAATACCTGTGATGGCTACAGCCAAGTGTCGACGAAACAGAACTCTGGGTAATTTAAAAATAATTAGCGCTTTTCAAAACTTTACTTTATAATATTTTTCTATCATGCCAAGGCTTTACATTAATTTTTCAGGACATTTTTCAGGAGAATATATTTTTTGCATAAAAAATAATGCATTTTCTACGAAACAGTTGAATTTTTAACCCAAAAATGTTAATTTTTAATAAAATAGTTCATTTTTAATAAAATATTTAAATTTATACCAAAAAATAATTTAAATTTTTAATAAAAAAATGTTGAATTCAATCAAAAAATAAGAATTTCCAACAAAATATTTGAATATTTTTGAGGCCAAAACGAGGGAATTTTCTAGAAAAGACTCAAATTTTCAACCAAAAAAGAGGAATTTTCAACAAAAGAAATTTTTCAGATATGAAAGAAAAAATTGTAACGAAATTGTAGAGTTTTTAAAACAAGAATGTTAATTTTTCTACAAAAAGTTGAATTTGCAACATAAAAATATAAAATTTCATTTTAACAAATGTATTTAAAAAAAAGAATTTTAAACAAAATAATTAAAGTTTCAACAAAATGTCGAATCTTCAGTTTAAACAAATGAATTTTTAACAATGAAGCTAAATTTTCAAGTAAACTAAAACGTAATTCTGAATTAAAAAATGTAATATATGATATTTCAACTAAAAATGAATTAAATTTTTAATAAAAAATGGTTGCGTTGAATCAAAGAAGAGGAATTTTCCACGAAATAGTTGAATTTTTAAATAAAAATGATAAATTGTAAACAAAAAATGAAATGATGAAATTTTCAGTAAACAATAATTTGAAAACAAACGAATCTTTTTCTAAATATTTCAATATTTCAATTTTTAAGCCAGAAAGACCAATTTTCTACAAAAGAGTCAAATTTTTAACAAAAAAGAACAATTTTAAGTCAAGGAGTAGAATATTCTACCAAAAAAAGACAAATCAACAAAAAATTAAATTTTCAGTAAAAAAATAATATCTTTTTTTAAATTCGACCAAGTACGTATTTTCAAGAAAAGAGTAGAAGATTTTGCAAGCGAGAAGAAATAAATTTCAACCGAATTATTAAATTTTGAAGCCAGAAAGACGAGTTTTCTATAAAACAGTTTCATTTTCAAGCCAAAAAATATTAAGTTTAAACAAAAAATTTAATTTTCAATTAAAAAGTTAAATTTTTAATCAATTTGTTGAAATTTTAAACGGAAAAGACAACGTCTAAACAAGAAAGTTGTATTTTCCAATAAATAGGATGTTTTTTTTAAACAAAATTCTTGAGTTATCAACAAAATAATTAAATTATAAAAAAAAATAATTAAAATTTTTAACCATTTTTTTGGGGTTCTAATAAACAGTGTTGAAAATAATATTTTTTAATTGAAAATACATCATTTTAATTAAAAATGTATTTCTTTGCTTGAAAAATAAGCTATTTTATTGAAAATTTGTTTCATTTTTGGTGGAAAATAATTTTGAATGATCTTAGAAGTTTAAAAGAACGTTTCGTAGGAAAATTGAAAATTATTTTTTATTTCGAAGAATTAGTTTTAAAAGAAGATTTAAAAAGATTTTAAAATATTGATAAAATTATCAAAAATGAATATTCATGATTTTAAAAACATTTCTGTAATTTGGCAGAGTTTTAAAAAAATGTTAGGAAAAATGAGAATAGTTTTAAAAGATTAAAAAAAATTTTACAAATTTTTAGAGAAAATAAGTTCCACTTAGATTTAATCGGATTTTTAAATAATCAGTTAAATTTTTATTTTTTGTCAATTATGATATCATTCAGATTAGAATGCGTAATTCGAAAATCTTTCGCTTTAAAAATTTTCCATTTTAGATTTTTAATTTTTAAGCGTACATTTCCTAGAAAAATGGAAAATTTTTATTTTAAAGCACTAATTTTAAGAGAATATTTAAAAAGATTTACAAAATTATCAATAATGAATATGGAAGATTTTAAGAAAATTTCTTTAATTCGGTAGAATTAAAAAAAAATTATTTGAAAAAATGTAAAACAACATGTAGATGTTTCAAGATTTTGAAATAAATAAAAATAAAAACAGGAATTCTTTTTAAAAGAATGAATTCTAATTCTAGGTTGAAACGGGATATTTTCGGAAGAATTTCAATGATGAATTTGAACATTTCGGTGCAAATACGCACAATCTAATTTTTTTTTAAATAGATTTTTCAGATTAAAAAAAATATATAAACTTTTTAAGAATTTTGAAAGGCCTCAAAAGAATAAAAATATTTTCTTAAGATTCTTAGGAAAATGGAAAAATTTTTTTATTCTGGAAAATTATTTTAAAAGACTATTCAAACAGATTTTAAAAGATTTCCTAAATTTTAAAAAGAATCTGGAATATATTAGCAATTTTTTTTATTATAATTTGTAGGATTTTCCAAAAATTGTAGGAATAATTCGATTAATTTAAAAAGATATTTTGATTTTGAAAATATATAGACACAAGTTCAAAGAAAATTTTAATATAAATAAATTTAAAACAACTTCTAGATTTATCACGATTTTTAAATATAATTTTGAAGCTCTCCAAGGATTTTTTAACTATTAAAAATGAAAATATTTTTAATTCTATAATTTAAGAAGTGTTCCGTTACAAAATTTAATTTTTCGATTTTTAACGTTTCTATCTTAAAATCGTTTAAAATCATATTATTTCAAAAAATTTAAGTTCTAAATCCTTCTAAATTTTGAAGTTTATCTGCATTTCATTTAAGATTGTTCAATTGAAAAGTGTTAGAACCTTCCATTTTATTACCTCTGCATTATTGAGCATTTAAATAACAAAAATTTTGAATCAAAAACCTTTTAAACTTCAATTTAAAAAGTTAAAAATTCAAGGGCTTCCACTTCGAGTGTAATTTGTAGTTTATTTTGTATTACTTCTAATGGAAAAGATTTAGCTTTAGAGTTGAAATTTAAAAATTTTTATTCGCCTTGAAAAATGTTTGCGAACCTGGAAAAACCGGGAATGTTTGTCTTGGATTAACCCTCAAACGACACACTAGTGCGAATTCGCACCAAATCAATTTTCAGTTTTTTAAGACACTATCTTAAATATATTTTTAAATATGCGTAATATATGCTAAATGTTTATTATACGTTCAATATCTTCAATATTTAATATTAACATTGCAAAAAAAACATTCGCACAAGTGTACCGTCTACGTATGCCGTTTGAGGGTTAAAACGGCCGCCCTGAAGAATAAAATTGAATTCCAGGTCAGAAACCGTCGGAGGAGGAAGGTAGCGAGAGTCCCGAAAGTGGCAATCGAGACGAGGGATATTCGACGATGTCGAGTGACGTTCAGGGCGAGGGTACTCGTCAAGAACCATCGCGAGGTCTCGAAGATTTGAAGGAAGCGACTGACGAGACCGAGGGCGACGTCTCGCCCGACGCTCGTTTGGTCGCCCTGGACGCTGGTGATCCGGACGTTCTTTTTCTTCCTCTAAATCTCACTCTCGGACTCAATCCAAGACACAGCTATCCGCCTACCAAAGACTTACTTCCCTATCAACACGTTATCAGGAGTTTTTCCGACAGTCATCTCTGTCTGAAACTTACTGCGACCACGAATATCACACCTTACATCGCCAGTCCTGCCTCCTCACTTCTTCTGGTGGAAGAAGAGGGCTGGGATGCGGAATATGTTCAGCAATGGTTGAGGTAAAGATTTTATTTGCAAATCAGTTTTTTTCGAATTTCGTGTGCCTTTTCATTTTCTTCTTTTTTATTTATAATATGTACCCTTCTTCTGACTTCTGTTTCCTTTTTTTCATTCTCCATTTTTATACTGATTGACTTTCTTGTTTCTTTTCTCCAATTCTTCATATACTCTAATCCCATCTTGTATACTTCAATCCCCACAGAACTTTTAACTGAAATCTTTTTTGGATAAAGACTATTTTTTTCTTTTTCTTTTTGATTTATAAGTTTTTTTATCAGAAGAACTTTTAAAGTTAAATGTTTTCGGGTAAACACTATTTTTTTGGAAATTTGTCTTTTTGATTGAAAAGTTTATTTTCTTAGTAGAGATAGACATATTTTTTTAATTTCTCCTTTGATTAAAAAATTTACCGATTTTAGTAGAATAATAATAATCATAATTAATTTTATTTTCTGTCTCTTACCTCAAATTCTTCATATACTTTAATCTCATCTCGTATACTTCAATCCCCAAGGAACTTTTCAATAAATCTTTTTTTGGTAAAAAGTTACCGGTTAGAATGATAGATAGGTAGAATGATAATAATAATAATTAATTTTCTTTCCCATCTCTTTTCTCCAATTATTCATATACTTTAATCCCATTTCTTATACTTCTGGAAATTTGTCTTTTTTATTTAAAATTTATTTAGTAGAGATAAAAAAATTTAATTTGTTTTTTTATTTCAAAATTTACCGGTTTAAGTAGAATAATAATAATAATAAATTTATTTTCCGTCTCCAATTCTTTATATAGGTACTCTAATCCCATCTCACATACAAAAACAAATAAATAAATTTTGAAATTTTCTTTGATTAAAAAATTTGGCGATTGTAGAATAATAATAATAATAATTAATTTTATTTCCCGTCTCTTTTCTCCAATTCTTCATATACTCTGATCCCATCTCGCATACTTCAATCCCCAAAGAACTTTAATTCTAAATTTTGTTGTTGATAAAATCTATTTTCTCTCGAAATTTGTTTTTTGGATTTAAAAAAAAATATTAGAAATAAATAAATTTTTTAAAGTGGTTCTTTGATTTAAAAAGCTGCCTGTTTTAGTGGAATAATAAAAATAATAATTCTCTTTCCCGTATCTTTGTTTCAATTCTTCATATACTCTAATCCCATTTCTATACTTCAATCCCCCAAGAACTTTTAAAGGGAAATATTTGTTGGAAAAACACTGTTTTTTCTGAAAATTTTTCTTGTTGATTTAAAATTTTTTTAGTAGAGAAAAATAATTTTTATGTTTTTTTATTTAAAAATTTACCGGTTTAAGTAGAATAATAATTATTCATTGCCTTTCCCTTTTTTTCTCTAATTCTTTATATACTCTAATCCGATCTCGCATACTTCAATCCCCAAAGAACTTTAATTCTAAATTTTGTTCTTGTTGATAAAATCTATTTTGTCTCGAAATTTGTTTTTTGGATTAAAAAGAAAATTAGTAGAAATAAATAAATTTTTTAAAATGGTTCTTTGATTAAATAATTTAGCGGTTGTAGAATAATAATAATAATGAATTTTCTTTCCCGTCTCTTTTCTCCAATTCTTCATATACTCTAATCCCATCTGGCATACTTCAATCCCCAAAGAACTTTTAATCTAAAATTTTTTTTATTGGATAAAATTTTTTTTTAATTTCTCTTTTTGATTTATAAGTATTTTTTATTAGAAATAAACAAATTTTTAAAATTTTGTTCTTTGATTTAAATATTCACCGATTTTAGTAGAATAATAATCATAATAATAATTAATTGTCTTTCCCGTCACTTTTCCCCAGTTCTTCATATACTCTAATCCCATCTCGCATACTTCAATCCCCAAAGAACATTTTTATTATATTTTTCTTGTTTTGTTAAAAATTTCGACTTTTTTATGTAGGAATTCATCTCTTTTTATTGAAAATTCATCTCTTTGGATGAAAATGTAACTATTTTGTTGAAAATTAATCTTTTACTATTTGGTTAAAAGATGGATTACATTGTTAAAAAAATATTTTTTTGATTGAAGGCGTCTTTCGTTGAAAGTTTAACTCTTTAGTGAAAAAGCCTTTTTTAGTTTAAAATTAATTTTTTATATGAAAATGTAGCTTTTATATTTTCTACTAAATTTAGTTGGTTCAAAAATAAACTCTTTTGCTGAAAATTAATTTTTTTAATTGAAGATTTATTATTTTAATTAAAATTTTATTTCATTGGTTGAAACATGAACTATAAATGAGCTCTTATTGTTTAAAAATACATATTTTTATTTAAAATTCCACTATTCTAGTTGAAGGTTCATAATTTTTTTTTAATTAACTTATTTTTCAATGTTTCGCTCTCTTATGTTAAAGGATATTTGGAATTAACGTCACGATATAGAATAAATGTTTATGTTTTTCGACAAATATGTATTTTTTACTTTTACTTGACCGGGAAAATTGAAAAACTTGACCGGGAAAAACCTGTAAAATTACCGGGAAGTGGAAATCGTCCCCCGAATCGCCACCCTTTTTACGAAATTTAAGTAGTTGAAAATTTCATTTCTATGGGATAGAAATCCACCAGTTTCGAGGAAGAATAATTATTTGCTACAAAACTCGTATTTTTTGTTTTCAAACTTCAGTTTTTGTAGAGAAAATTCGTCTTTCGTTTTAAAATCATTTTTTTTTGTGTATAAATTTCATCTTTGAAAACTTATCAGTTTGGTTGAAAGTTTTTTTTTTTATATCACGCCACGATATAAAATAAATATTTTTGTGATTAAGACGGCCACCCTGCTTTTAGTTGACCGGGAAAATTTAAAAGCTTGACCGGGAAATGACCAAATTTTTTTATCTTATTAAAATGGCCATCCTGCTTTAAGTTGACCGGGAAAATTGAAAAACTTGACCTGTAACTGAGTGGGAATTTTTTATGTGATTAAAATGGCCAGCCTGCTTTTAGTTGACCGGGAAAATTGAAACACTTGACCGGGAAATGACTGGGAGTTTGATTAAAAAGGCCTCCCTGCTTTTAGTTGACCGGGAAAATTGAAAAAAAATTGACCGGGATTTTTTTGTGTGATTAAAATGACCATCCTGCTTTAAATTGACCGGGAAATTTGAAAAAAATTGACCGGGAAATGACCGGGATTTTTTTATGTTATTAAAATGACCATCCTTCTTTAAATTGACCGGGAAAATTGAAAAAAATTTGACCCGTAAATGACCGGGATTTTTTTGTGATTAAAATTACCATCCTGCTTTAAGTTGACCGGGAAATGACCGGGATTTTTTTATGTAATTAAAATGACCAGCCTGCTTTTAGTTGACCGGGAAAATTGAAAAACTTGACCGGGAAAGGAGTTTCGCAATTTAAATGCAGCCCCTAATAGAGAATTGGCTATTGCATGCAGGCTGGATGACACGAGGAGTGCGCAGCAGCACCGAGACCTCCTCGAACTCGAGTACGACAGAGCAGAGCTCGAAGACTGGAGCTTTTCATTGTCCAGCGAAGATCTAGCTCAAAATGAATCGGCAGCTTGGAAAGAACCGGTTGCCACTCCCGCTCTTCCAGCGATCAAGGAGCAGCAGAATCCCGTGGAACTCGAGGAAGATGCCAACGAGTGCTTGTGGAACGGTGCTAGCTATCTTGCCGATCGAACCGGCGGAGAACTGGTAATGTTCCACACCATTTTCTATCAATACCTACCTACTTGCTTCCAATAATAGAAAAGAGTATTTCGCGTCTAAATCTTGATTTTTTCCATAAAGTTCTTCAACTGCTTGGAAATACTTTTAAATACTTTCAAATTATTTTAGCTTTCTTGGATTCTCCTGAATTTCTCCGAATTCCTTGAATGATCTGAATTTCTTTAATTTTTCTCAGAATTTACTGAATTCATGAAATTTCTAGAGTAAAGGAAATTATTTGAATTTGTGTTATTCCCTACATTTTTTGGAATTCCCTGAATTACAAGGACTCGAGAATAATGCAATGAATTTAGAGGAATTGAGAAATTCAAAGAATTCGGTGAATTTATAGAATTCAAGGAATTCAGAGAATTTTAAGACTTCAAAGAATTTTGGAATTTCAAAGAATATCGGGAATTCAGAAGTATTGAGGAATTCAGAGAATTCCAGAAATTTAAAAGAATTTAGAGATGTCTAAGATTTAAGGAAAATCAGAAGAATTGAAAGAATGTAGAGAGAATTTGCAAGAATTGAAGGAAGTCATGCAAATCAGAATATTTGAGGAATTCAAAGCATTTCATGAGTTGAGAGAATTTTATTAATTCGGAAAATTTTAGGAATTCAGAGATTTTAGACAATCATAAAATTCTGCGTATTTAGAGATTTCATGGAATTCAGTGAATTTGAAGAATTCAGTGAATTTGAAGAATTCAGAGAATTTAACGAATTCAAAGAATGGATCGAATTCCGAGAATTCCACAAATTCTGGAATTAATAGGAATTCAGAGAAAATATTTTTTAAAAATCAGTGAATTCAACGAATTCATAGAATTTCAGGAATTCCAATAATTCAGGAAATTCGGAAGAATTCTAGGAATTTAGAATATTACATGTAGTAAGGAATGTTATGAATTTCGAGAATTTTAGGAATTCTCTTCAAGAGAATTGAAGATTTGGAGGTATTCAGAAAATCTAAAAGAATTCAGAAATTCAGAGAATTTTAGGAATTCAAGGAATTTCAGGAATTCAAGGGAATTGAAAAATTGAAGAAATTCAGAAAATCTTCAAGATTCCAGAAATTCAGAGATTTTAGAAAATCATCAAATGCGGCGTATTTAGAGATTTCAAGGAATTCAGTGAATTTAAGGGATTCAGAGAATTTAACGAATTCAAAGAATGGGTCCAATTCAGAGAATTTTAAGAATTCGGAAATTTCAAGGAATTTTAGACATTCGCAGTATTTTAGGAATTCAATTGATTCCAGGAAATCAGATAATTCAAGTAATTCAGATAATTCAAGGGATTAAGACAATTCCGGAAATTCCGAGAATTTAAAAGATTGAAGAAATTCAGAGAATTCGGCGAATTTATAGAATTCATACAATTTCAGCAATTCAGTGAATTTAACAAATTCACGAAATTTTACTAATTCAAATAATTCAGTAAATTCGGAAGAGTTCAAGCAATTTATAATATAATATAATATTCGGAAAATTTTTGAAATTCAGAAAATTTAACGAATTCAGATAATTTCATAAATTCAGAGAATTTCATAAATTCAGATAATTTCAGGAATGCAGAGAATTTCATAAATTCAGAGAATTTCATAAATTCAGAGAATGTCGGAAATT
>JAWWLR010000158.1:59568987-59580203 GCA_035041075.1 Acraspis erinacei | reverse complement strand
TCAAAGAATACGGCGAATTTAGAGATTTCAAGGATTTCGGAGAATTTCATAAATTCAGATAATTTCATAAATTCAGAGAATGTCGGAAATTCAGAGAATTTCAGGAATTCAGAGAATTTCAGGAATTCAGAGAATTTCAGAAATTCAGAGATTTTAGAGAATCAAAGAATACGGCGAATTTAGAGATTTCAAGGATTTCGGAGAATTTCATAAATTCAGATAATTTCATAAATTCAGATAATTTCAGGAATAAAGAGATTTTAGAGAATCAAAGTATACGGCAAATTTAGAGATTTCAAGGATTTCAGAGAATTTTTGAAATGAGAGAATTCGGCGAATTCATAGATTACAAGGATTGCAAAGAATCCAGAGAATTCTGTGAATTTAAAGAATTCATAGTATTTCAGGAATTTAGAATAAATCAGAGAATTTTAGGAATTCAGAGAATTCCATCAATTAAGAGCATTTAAAGAATTCATAGAATTTGAAGGATTTTAGATATTTAGAGAATTCGGTGAATTTATTTAATTCAAAGAATTCCATAAATTTAAGGAGTGCAAAAAATTTAAGGAATTCAGTGCATTTAAGGATTTCAGAGGATTAAAAGAAATTAAAGGAATTCAGAAAATTTTATTAATTCAAAGAATTTCAAGGAATTCAGAGAATTGATGAAATTCAGAGAATTTATGAAATTCAGAGAATTCAAGGAATTCCGCGAATGTCAGCAGCAAATCCAGGAATTTAGAGAGTACGGCCAAATCAAAGGAATTCAGAAAACTTTGACAATTCAGAGAATTTTCAGTATTTCAGAAATTTAAAGAATTCGACAAAATTAAGAGAATTCAAAGAATTCAGAGAATTTAATTAATTTAGAGAAGAAAAACGAGAAACCACCTCAAGATTCCTTGAATTCGTCGAATTTCCTGAATTTGTTCAATTCTCTGAATTACAATGAGTTGATCATGCGGAAAATTCAGAGGAATTTAGAAGCATTGATTTCAAGGATTTGAAATGCTGTGGAATTCAGAAAATTTAAAGAAACTTAAAGAATTGAAACGAATCTGAAATAGTTTCTAATCAATTCAAAAAATAACAAAGTTTCTCCCACAAAAAGTGTATATGACATTTTACAGCCTCTTGAATCAAACTCTAATTCGCCCAACTTCTGTATTAATTTTTAACGACATTTCATTTTAAAGAATGAAATATTTCAGGTCGCCTTGTTAATGGACGCGCGATCAGCAGGACCTTGGCCCTACGCCTCGAGTCCTGGAGCCTCTGGCGCTTCCTGGAGCAGTGAAGAGGGCGTCTTGGAGAATTCGAGCAAGAGATCGTCCGCAGCCCTATCCGGCTGTAGTGACGATCCCGACTCGCCCTCCATCGGCACCGACTTCACCCGCGACTTTTACAGACTCGTGAAATTCGAGAGCACCAAGAGTTTGGCGAGCACGTCTTCGAGAGGCGGGAAACCACCTCCAGACAAAGAACAAGCACTACAAAGTGTACTCTCCTTCATTGCCGAGCAACAAATGTATCTTGCCGAATTACCGCGCAACTCCATCGAACACGACCATGGCTCATCACCCTTTTCCAGCAATGGTTCGTTTCCAATTTTTTCATCCTTTAATCCATTCTACTTTTATCCAAGACTCTCTTTTTAGTCATTCTGACTTGTACGAATTGTTTTTTGTTTTTTTTTTTGCAATCAATGCACATATTTAAAAAGGATAAAAATTGATTCGGTGCGAATTTGCACCAGTGTGCCGTTAGAGGGTTAAAAATGCAATTATTTTGAGAAAACAAACTTTTTTTCTAGGTATTCAATTGATATGCTTAATTTAGGAAGCTTGGAAAAATTATATTACAAGATATTTTGATTTTAAGAATTTATAGAATTTAAAGGATTCGTACGATTTTATAGAATTCAGAGAATTTCAGGAATTCTGAAATTTAAAGGAATTCAGTGAATTTAACAAATTCACCAGATTTTAGAAATTTAAATAATATAGGAAATTCGGAAGAGTTCAAACAATTTAGAATATCTAAGGAACTTTGAGAAATACAAGGAATTTAGAGAATTGCAAGGATTTTAGAAATTCAGTGAATTTGGCGAATTGATAGAATTAAAAAAATTCCGAGGATTCCAGCAATTTAGAGAATTTCAGGAATCTGAATTCCGAGAATATAGAAAATTCAGAGAATTTCAGAAATTTCAGAAAATCAAAGACTGCGGTGAATTCAGAGAATTTAAGTAATATAGAGAATTTCAGGAATTCAAAGAATTTAAGTAATTTAGAGAACTGCAGGAACTCATAGAATTTCAGGAATTTTGAGAATTTCAGGAATTAAAAAACTTGGGGAATATAAAAAATGCAAGGAATTCAGAGAATTTCAGGAATTTAGAGAATTCAGAGAATT
This sequence comes from Acraspis erinacei, assembly GCA_035041075.1. Classification (NCBI taxonomy): domain Eukaryota; kingdom Metazoa; phylum Arthropoda; class Insecta; order Hymenoptera; family Cynipidae; genus Acraspis; species Acraspis erinacei. The sequence continues at coordinate 59,577,785 of JAWWLR010000158.1, read as the reverse complement.
TCGGGAGTTTAGAGAATTTCAGGAATTCAAAAAACTTGGGGAATGTAAACAATTCAAGGAATTCAGAGAATTTCAGGAATTTAGAGAATTTCATGGACTTATAGAATTTCAGGAATGTAGAGAATTTCAGGAATTTAAAAAATTTCAGGAATTAAAAATACTTGGGGAATATAAAAAATTCAAGGAATTCAGAGAATTTCAGGAATTTAGAGAATTTTAGGAATTTAGAAAATTTCAGGAATTAAAAAAACTTGGCGAATATAAACAATTCAAGGAATTCAGGGAATTTGAGGAATTTAGAGAATTTCAGGAGTTTAGAGAATTTCAGGAAATCAAAAAACTTGGGGAATATAAACAATTCAAGGAATTCAGAGAATTTTAGGAATTTAGAGAATTTCAGGAATTCAAAAAACTTCGGGAATATAAACAATTCAAGGAATTCATAGAATTTCAGGAATTTAGAGAATTGCAAGAATTCAGAGAATTTCAAGAATTCAGAGAATTTCAGGAATTCAAAAAACTTGGGGAATATAAGGAATTTCAGGAATTTAGAGAATTGCAGGAATTCAAAAAACTTGGGGAATATAAGAAAATTCAGAAAGTTTAAGGAATTCAGAGAATGTAAGTAATTTAGCGAATTTCAGGAACTCAGAGAATTTAAAGAATTCAGAGAATTTCAGGAATTCAAAAAACTTGGGGAATATAAGGAATTAAGAGAATTTCATGAATTCAGAGAATTTAAGTAATTTCAAGAATTTCAGGAATTCAGAGAAATTCAAGAATCCAGAGAATTTCAGGAATCCAGAGAATTTCAGGAATTTAGAGAATTTCAGGAATTCAGAGAATTTAAGTAATTTAGAGAATTTCAGAAATTCAGAAAACTTGGCGAATCTAAAGAATTCAAGAAATTCCGAGAATATCGGAAATTCAGAGATTTTAGAGAATCAAGGAAGATTTCAAGGCATTCAGCGAATTTTTGGAATTCAGGAAATTCAGAGAATTTGACCAATTCAGTAAATTGAATAAATTAATTGAATTTCTGGAATTCAGGCTTTGAAAAATTATATGATAAGATGTTTTCAAATATATTAGCACCCTCGATTAATTAATATTTGAATAATGCTTCTAACATAATTGCTAGTGGCTTGAATTTATCCTTTAAGTCCATGAACTTGAACAATAATTTTCTTTAAATTTCATTTTAAAGTCTAATATATTGCTTTTTTAACCAACTAGTTGAATTATCAACCAAAAAGATTAATTTCCTTCCAAAGAGGATGATTTCGTCCAGTAAAGTACATAAAGTCTCAAGCAAATAATTGAACTATCAACTAAAAAAATATTAATTTTCAAATAGATAGTTAAATTTTCATCAAAAAAGATCAATTTTCAACCAAATATGGAAAAAAATGCAACCAAAGTGATAAATCTTTATCAAAAATGAAACGATGAATCTTTCTCGTGAATAGAAGAAATTTTAACAAACAAAAAAGAAAAAACATTTCGGGTTAAAAATCCAACGATTTTTCAACGGAATTTTCTCATTTTTTTTCAACCAAAAAGAGAATTTTCACCAAAAAAATAAATAAATTTTAAACAAAACAAGTTATTAAGTATTAAAAAAAAGACTAATTTTCAACAAAATGCATCAATTTTCAACTAAAAATGATAAATTGCCAACCAAAAGTTTAGCAGTTAAATTTTTAGTTAAAAACAACAATATTTAACGAAAAATAGAACTAATCTTTAGACAAATAATTGTCTTTGTTTGAAAATTTAACTGTTTAATGGAAAAGCCTTTTTTGTTTGTTTAAAATTAATTTTTTAATTAAATATGTAACTTGTCCACTTTTTAAGATTGATATTTTTTAGTTTAAAATGTTTATTTTTGGGTTAAAGATTTGTTTGTTTTTTTTTTCTAAGAAAATTAGTTTTCTCAACTGAAAATTTAATTATTTCATTTCTGGTAGACATTTTTTTTAATTTAAAAATTCAACTTTTTCGTAGAAAATTCATGTATTTTGTTAAAAAATTCATCTCAAAAATCCAAATTTAAAATAATTTCAAGGTATTTTCAAAATTTCCGAAACATTTCGAAAGATTTTTTTTAATTTTACGACATTTAATAGTTTTTAACTGAAATTTTAACTATTTTATTGAAAAATCATGTATTTTGATAAAAATTTTGATCTGAAGAACTGGAATTTCAAAATGTTTCAAATGCTTTTAAAAACTTATGAAACATTTCGAGGGAATTTCTAAAAATTTCGCGAGATTTAAGTGATTTCAAAATATCTCAAAATTGTTTTCCAACCTTTCAAAATATTTAAAATATTTTAAAGATTTCGCAAAGACTTTAAAGATTCCAAAAAATGACAAAATATGTCAAACATTTCGTGAAAATATAACTGGCTTAGACGATTGATCTTTTTTGCGAAAAATTCATTTTTAGTCGAAGATTAAAAATTTTAGTTGAAAATTCATCTCTTTTTTGAAAAATTCATTTGTTTTTATGAAAATTAATTTTTAACTTAAAATTTAAATATTCTATTTTTGTTAGAAAATTAATTTTTTTAGTTTAAAATTTAACTATTTGGTTGAAAATGCATGTATCAACAGATACTAGGTACTTGTTGTAATCGAAGTTTCAAAAGATTACGAGGAGTTTAAAAAGATTGTCGAGTTTTCCATGCATTTTTAGAGGATATGATATTTTAAATATTTATTTTCGTGAAAAAAGAAAGTCATTTAACTTCACGGGGACGCGAGTCAGGCAAACTAAACGTCCTGGGCTCAAATCCCAGCAGAGTTACTTTTTTCGCAGACTATTTGAAGTACGAAAAAAATATCATAAGGACAATTATTATTTTGTCTACAGTTTTAGAAATCCATGGCCACAAAAATGATTGTCCCGAAATCTATCGTTCTGAAATGAATGGAGATGTAAAAAATTCGGGGAATGGTTTTGAATCCGGAACTGATGATCTATTAGACCAAATACCAGTTCCACCGTTGGCACCTGAAGAAAGGATTATTAGTGCGATCAATTGTAATGGAAGTATCAGTTATACTGCTGCTCCTTGTGAGTTGGGAGCCGTTCCCGAAGAGGATGAAGAGGCTGCTACTTCTTCTACTCCAAGCACTGTTGTGAGTTTTTTAATAGTTAATAAATTCCATTTATTTAGGTTAATGATTGCAAATTTATTCAATAACTAGAAATTATTGAATGCGCCTGTGAAGACTTGAATTAAGCCGCTCAAACCTCCCATTTCTCATACTTTCCTTCATCTACTCTCCCTGCTATCTCCTTTCCCCACTTCACTATTCGGTTTCCCTTCCCACCTAAAATTCTTCCTCTTCTACTTCCCTCTCTGCTCACTTCTTCGGGTAAGACATCCCTTCCAATTCCTAACCTCCCCTACATCCTTTTTCCTACTTTCTCCGCTTTCTCTTCAACAGCTATCATTTCCCCTACTTCCCTTTACCGACTTTCCTTCCCCAACTTCCTTTCCTCGTCTTCTCTTCCTCTTCTTCCTTTCCCTATTCCCCTCCCCCTACTTATTTTCCTCTACTCTTTTTCTCTTTCCTGCTTGCCTTCCCCTACTTCCCTTCCCCATCTTCCCTTCCTCAACTTCCTTTGCTCTAATTCTATTCTTCCCTTTCCCTCCTTTCCTTCCCCTACTTCTGTTCCTGCACTTCCTTTCCTCTATTTGTCTTTCTCTTCTTCCCTTCTCCAATTTCCCTCTCACAACTTCCCTACCCAAACTTCCTCTCCGCTACTTCTCTTCATCTTCTTCCCTTTCCCTACTGCCCTGACACAGACATTACTTCTCCTACTTCCCTCCCACTACTTCCTTTCCTGTATTTCTCATTCTCTTATTCCTTTCGTCAGCGGTAATTTCCCCTACTTGCCTCTCCCTTTTCCTACTTCTGTTCCTTCACTTCCTTCCCTCTATCTCTCTTTCTCTTCTTCCCTTCGCAAGCCATAATTTCAGTTCTACTTCTGTTCCTCCACTTCCTTTCCTGTATTTCTCATTCTCTTCTACCGTTCTCCAGCCATCATTTCTCCTACTTTCCTTCCCCAACTTCCCTTTCTCAACTTCCCTTCCCCAACTTCTCTTTCCGAACTTCATTTCATCTTCGTCCCTTCCCTTACATCCCTTCTCCAACTTCCTTTTCCAACTTCCTTTCCTCTACTTCTATCATTTCCTTCCTCAACATCCCTTTCTCAACCTACCTTCTCATACATCTGTCCCTCCACTTCCTTTCCCATATTTTCCTTTCTCTTCTTTCCATTTACAACTTCTCTTCCCGAACTTACTTTCCTCTACTTCTCTTGCTCTTTTTCCCTTCCCCTACTTGTGTTCCTTAACTTCCTTTTCCCTTATTTGTCTCTTCTTCCATTCGCCAGCCATTATTTTCCCTCCTTCCCTTACCCTACTTCCCTTTCCCTAGTTACCTACTCCTACTTTCTCTCCTCTACTTCCTTTCCTCTACATCTCTTCTACCCTACCCTGCTAGTCTTTTCTTCACTTCCCCCACTACCTTCTATCACTCTATCCTTTACTCTATCCTTTACTTACCTTCTACTAACGTTCCCCTAATTTCCCCTATATCCCAACCCCTCACTTCCACAACTTCCACTCCCCTTATTTCTCTTACTTCAACCCTTTTCTCGTTTCCCCTACTTTTTCTCCCAGCATTTCCCTTACATTCCAATTTTGCGGTACAGTTTTAAAGTAAAAAGAAAGTCAAAATTAGTGGAATTAATGGGAAATAAGGAGGAAGTGAGGATAAATTAGATACCTGAAGTAGAGAAAGGGAGAGGAAGTAGGGGGAAGGTTTGGTAGAGCGGTTGTGTAGAGGAAGGAGAGTGAAGTCTAGGAAAGGAAAGTAGGGCAAGTCGAGTATTAGCTGAGGAAGTGAGTAAAGTGGGAAGTAGTAAAGGAAAAAGTAAGGAAGGTGGGGATGGAGAAGTGAGAGGCAGTAAGGGAAAGGAATAGTAGTGCAGGTGAATACAGGAGGAAAAGTGAAAGCTGGGAAAGGGGAGTATAATTTAAGAAAGTGAGAAAAGTGGAAAGTAGTAGAGGAATAAGTTAAGGAAAGTAGGTTTAGCGAGGGTTGAAGTGTGGAGACGGGTGTAAGGGAAGATAGGGGAAAGTAGGGTTCGGAAAGTATTAAAGGTGAAGGCTTGAACGACTTATTTAAATTCTTAACAGTTTAAGGAAGGTGAATTAAAGGAATACAGTATTAGCTGAGAAAGTGAAAAGAATGAGAAGTAGTGCATGAAGAAGTTAGGGAAGGTAGGGTTAACGAAGTGCGAGGAACTAGGGGAAAGGATTGGTAGTGCGGATGAGTAGAGGATGGGAAATAAATTCTGGGAAAGAAAAGTAAGGGGAAGTGAGTATTAGCTGAGAAAGTGAGAAAACTGGGAAGTAGTAGAGAAAGAAGATAGAGAAGGTTGGTGCACAGAACTCAGAGAAATTAAGGGAAAGGAATAACAGTGCCGGTGAACAGAGAATGAAAAGTGAAGGCTGGGGAAGGGGAGTATTAGTTGAGAAAGTGAGGAAAATGGGAAGTAGTTAAGGAATAAGTTACGTAAAGTAGAGTTCGCGAATGTTGGAAAAATAATAGAAGAATAAAATTCCTCGGAATTTTTCGATCAGGTAAGTCCAGCCAGAGGTCCACTTTTGGTCGAAGGAAGAGATCGAACTTTGAGTTTTCATGAGCGTGCTACCTCGAAGGATGTTATAGACGAGCTAAATCGCATGATCCGAAAAGGAGAAGAAAATAATGCGTGTCAGGATACGCAGGTAGTTTTAGAAAAATTGGATCTTGCTTGCTGCTGTCCCACTGGATGGGTTCACGTTGAACGTGAAATCGACTTTACCGACCCAAAGGTATTTTCAAACTTTCAACTAGAATTAAAAGACAGCTTTAATTTATAAAAACTTTTTTGTTTATAGTTGCTCAGGACATACAATTTTTCAAATTTCGAACAAATTAATTATTTTTTATCAAGATAGTTATCTGTTAGATTTTCAACCGAAAATACAAATTTTTAACAGAAAAGTTCATTTTCAACCTGAAGGTTGAATTTTCTAAAAAAAAAAAAATAGTGTAGATTTTGACCCGAAAAGATGGAATTTTGAAGACGAAAATTATTTTTAAGAACAAAAATTAATTGTCCAACAAAAGAGACGAATTTTCAATCAATTAGTGTAACTTTCTATCAAAATGATTAATTTTTAACTAAACAAAACGAAGTTTCAACAAAGCAAGTGAAATGTACAAAAAAAATTTGTTAACGTTCACTTAAATTTAAAGATTTTGAAAAAACAGTTTCAAAAATTTAAACAATTAAAAATTAGAAGCGTTTAAAACCGAAGATATTTATGTGGAAGATTTTAAGAAAATTTCTTTAATTTGACAGAATTAAAGAAAATTAATTTGAAAAAATGTTAAACAACATGCAGATGTTTCAAGATTTTGAAATAAAATTTCGAAACATTTTAAGGATTGTTACGCTATTTAAAATTAAGATAATTTAACTTTTAATTTGAACCAATTCTGAGTTGAAACTGGTATTCATCCAAAAGAATTATAATTTGTTTTGGAACAGGGAATGTTAAAATTTAAATAAATTCCGAGCAAGAAAAGGGAATTTTCAAATAGAATGAATTCTACTTCTAAGTTGAAACGATATATTTTCGAAAAAATTAAAATTATTAATTTTAACAGGGAATTTTACTAAAAAATTATAATTCTTAGTTGAAATACAGAATTTTCGAAAAGAATTAAATTCCGGATTTTAATAAGGAATTTTCAATTTTTAATCAATTTTGAGCTGGAACTGTAATTTTTCCAGTAGAATAACAATTCTAAATTGAAAATTGAATTTTTTAAACAAAATTATAATTCTGAGTTGAAACGAGATATTTTCGAACAAATTTTAAATTATGAATTGGAGCAGGGAATTTTATTTAAAACAATTATAATTCTTTGTTGAAATAAAAAAATTTCGAAAAGAATTAAAATTCTGGAATTGAAGAGGGTTTTTTTCAAAAGAATTTTATTCCGGAATTGAAATGAAAAATTTTCTTGAAGTATTAAAATTCCCGATTTTAACAAGGAATTTAATAAATAAAAATAAATGAAATTATAATAAACAAATAAAACATAAAATCAAAAATAATAATAAACTAATAAAAAATCAAATAAAAAATAAAATAAATAATGAATTAATCAAAATAAATTCATAATAAATTATTAATTGAAACAGGGTATTTTACTACAGAAATTCTAATTCTTAGTTGAAAAAGAGAATTTTCAAAAAGAATTACAATTCTTGAATTGAACAGGGTTTTTTTTCAAGAGAATTTTATTCCTGAGTTGAAATGAAGAATTTTCTTAAAGTGTTAAAGTTCCCGATTTTAACAAGGAATTTAATAAATAAAATAAATAAAATAATAATCAAAAGTAAAATAAAACAAATAATAACATTATAAAAATAATAAAAATAAATAAAAAATAAATTCATAATAAATTATGAATTGACACAGGGAATTTTCGAAAAGAATTAAAATTCCCGATTTTAAAAAGGAATTTATTAAATAAAAATAAATAAAATAATAATAAATAATAAAATAATAAAAAAAAATTTAATTCATAATAAATTATGAATTGAAATAAGGAATTTTACTAAAAAATTATAATTCTTAGATGAAAAAGAGAATTTTCGAAAAGAATAAAAATTCCCGATTTGAACAAGGAATTTATTAAATAAAAATAAATAAAATAATCATAAAATAATAAAAAATAAAATAAATTCATAATAAATTATGAATTTAAACAGGGAATTTTATAGAAAAATTCTAATTCTTTGTTGAAATACAAAATTTTCTAAAAGAATTGAAATTCCCGATTTTAACAAGGAATTTAAAAAATAAAAATAAATGAAATTATAATAAACTAATAAAAAAATAATAAACTAATTAACGGGACGACTAGACACAGCCTAATAAAAAATAAAATAAATAATGAAATAATAAAATTAAATTCATAATAAATTATTAATTGAAACAGGGTATTTTACTACATAAATTCCTATTCTTAGTTCAAAAAGAGAATTTTCAAAAAGAATTACAAATCTTGAATTGAAAAAGGTTTTTTTTTTCAAGAGAGTTTTATTCCTGAGTTGAAATGAAGAATTTTCTTACAGTATTAAAATTCCGGATTTTAGCAAGGAATGTAATAAATAAAAATAATAAAATAAATAATGAAATAATAAAAATAAATTCATAATAAATTATTAATTGAAACAGGGAATTTTACTAAAAAATTCTAATTCTCATTTGAAATAAAGAATTTTCGAAAAGTATTAAAATTCCCGTTTTAACAAGTAATTTATAAAAATACAAATAAATAAAATCATAGAAAATAAAATAAAACATCAAGTAAAAAATAAAATAAATAATGAAATAATAAAAATAATAAGAATAAATAAAAAAATTAATTAATTAATAATTAAAATTAATTAATTAATTAGTTAATTTTCAAAGTTTAAAAATCAAGAGTTTCACTTTAATTGCTTTTATTTACAATTTTTAGATTTATTGTTGGATTTTTTAAATTTCATTGACAGTGTAAAATTTAAAAAAAGATGAATTTCAAAACATTTTAATATGCTCTCTACCACACTCTAAATTAAAATGCTTTCAAATAATCTAGTTTTCAAAATGTAAATCTTTTCCAAATTCTACTTTTCTGCAAAATGTCGAAGTGAGTGTCCTTTTTGA
>JAWWLR010000158.1:59525543-59542626 GCA_035041075.1 Acraspis erinacei | reverse complement strand
AATACAAAAAATCTCAAGATTCTTTGGAACATTTAAAAATAATTTTTTAATCCAAAATTTTGTTATTTTCAAAGAATATTTAGAAATATTTAGGACATTTTTTTTTGTTTCAAATCAATTTAAAAAATATAACAATTTTAAATATTCCCATCAATCTTATATATATTATTATAATTATAATAATAATTAATTATATTTTTTAATTTTTTTGATTAATTATAACTTTTAAATTATATTTTTAAATAAATTATTACAAATTATTCTAATTATTTATTATATATATATATTTTTTTTTTCTAATAATTTTAATTTGAAAATAAATTCAAAAAAATATAATAATTTTAATTATCCCCATCAATCTTAAGAAATTTTTTTCATTATTTTGAAGCCTTTCAAAACCTTTAAAGTTTTTTTATAAACTTTTTTTTAAAAACTTCTACATCTTTTTGAATGGTCCAAATGTTTACAAAAATTTAAAAAAGGTTCTCAAAAATTCAAAAAACAATTTTAGAAATCTTTTTAAATTTATTTAAACATTCTGTCAACATACAAAATTTTAATAAGGAAAAAAATTTTATTTTCCCAAAAATCTCTAAAAAAAATTGTAATCTCTTGAAACCGTGTATATTTAAAAAATCACTAAATATCTCTTAAAATTTTTCGAATTTTTTCCAAATTTAACTGAAATATTCTTCTAAATTCATTTCCCAAATTTTAGGATCTCATTAGAAGCGTGCAAATATATTTTCTACAAATAAATATTTCCAAATAAAAAATAATACAAAACTTTTCCTGGAAAAAAAAACCTAATGATTTTTTTTTTCTTTCACGCAATTATGTTTTTAGGCAATGATATCCACGTCGATTCGGAAAAATAATTTTATTAATGCGTACAAAGGCTTTTTTTTAAATAAATTTAAACATTTCAAAAGTTACGAGGTATGTGCGAGACATGAAAAAAAAGTTGCATGCACTCTTTAAACTACTTTCGATCATATATAAATGTATACATCTTACTTTCTAACACTGTTGTAACAAAAATTTGCATATCCCGCTCGCGAGATTTTTTCTTTTTTTTTTTCTCCATCAAAAATCCTCTGAACGGCACGATTAAAAGTTTATTTTTGAAAATACTTTGAACAAGTTCAAGACAATTTGTGCGCAGCACAATCTTCCGTCTGTGATGGCGAATTTTAGTTTTTCTCAACCGAAAATTCGATAAAGTAATTCTCTTATTTTTTTCTTTTTCTTTTTGAGGGAAATATGAAGCGACTCTCGCTGAATGGATGGAATTTCACTTTTGGGCGGTTTACAGGTACATGTTTTACAAAAATCAAAAGGCACCGAGAAAAGTCGTGTTCTTTTTTTTTGTCCTGTCATCGAGATGGAAATTTTCTTTCCAAGTTCAATTCGATTACTCCTAGTGTTAATAATTCTATAGTCTTCTGGAACAGAGGTCTCGGAGATGATGACAAGTGATTTGAAATGTAGACGGATTCGTCTGGTAATTTTTTTTTTTGTTTTTCAATAGAAAACTGCTTTTTGAAAATAATTTTTTACACTCGGTAGCCTCTGCGTTCATCGTTGCGTATCGCGTTGGCTAAACACAGTGAGAAGATGATTCCCAGCAGCTAAAAAAAATAATTAAATTGCAAATTAGCAGATATCAACAAAATAATTAAATTTTCAGAATAATAATTAAATATTCTACAAAAAAAAGGAATTTTTCTTAAATCTTTGACTGAAAAACAGAAATTTTTAACCAAATGGTTGAATTTCAGCTAAAAATATTAATTTTCAAACATGAAGATCAATTTCTATAAAAAAAATATGAATCCAAACAGATAAACAAAAAAAATTAAATGACAAATTAGTTGATTGATTTGAGAATGGGAAATTAAAATTAAAATTTAGTACCATGAAAAATAAATTTTCAATAAAAAAGACCATTTTTTCAACAAAACAGTTTCATTTTTCAGCAAAAACGATTAAACTTAAAACAAAAAATAATTAAATTTAAAAAAAAATGAATTTGTTAAAAAAACAGATCGATTATCAACAACAAAAAACGAATTTCTGTTGAATTTTCAACTAAAAGGGCGATTTATCAACCAAATAGTTAAATGTCAACCTAAAAATGAATTTTTAACAAATTCAACTTTTAAACCAAAATGTTATAAATGAAAATTTGAATTTTCTACAAAACAGTTAAATTTAAACATTTTAAATATGAACTTTCAAAAAACCAAAAACGAATTTTTTTTTAATTTTCAATTAAAAAAGGCAAATTTTAACTAAAAAGATGAATTTTCAAACTGAAAAAGATCCGTTTTAAACGAAAAATGGAATAGTTAAATTTTCAGTTAAAAAAATTAATACTAAACAATAAAATAAATTTTTAACTAAAATAATGAATTTTCAATATATAAAAGAAAAAATTATCATTTTTGACCAGAAACGATTAAACTTTAACGAAAAAAAAACTTAAATAAAAAAAATTAATCAGAATAATTTTTTTCTATAAAAAAATACGAATTTTTAACAAAATAATAAGACATTCAACCAAATAGTTGAATTTTAAACTAAAAAATGATTTTTTAAAAAAGTAAATGAAATTTTTAACTAAAATTTTACAACTAAAAAGATGACTTTTCTACAAAACAGTTGAATCTACAACAAAAAGCGAATTTTTATTGAATTTTCAATTAAAAAAGGCAAATTTTAACTAAAAAGATTCACTTTAAACAAAACAGTTTCATTTCCCACCAGGAACGAATTTATTTTATTCAAAATCAACAAAGAAAATGTTTTTAATATAGGGGGGAGATTAAACAATATTTTTATAAAAAATTATAATATAATATTTATTGAGAACCTAGAGAAAAACAGCTAAAATAAATTATCATTAATATTCAAAGACAAGAATTTTAGTCTTTGATCAAAATTTAAAAATATTCAATTCATTTCTTTTAACAAAAAAAAACTTTTTATCACGAAAGATGCATTTACAATGCAAAAGAAAATTTTTTCAACAAAACAGTTTCATTTTCCACCAAAAACGACTAAAATTTAACAACAAAGGAAGTTACATTTTAAACAAAACAATTGAATATTATACAAAATATTATACAATTGAATATTTCAACAAAATAATTAAATTTTCAACAAAATAACTAAATTTTCAATAAAATAATTAAATATTCTACCAAAGAGATAAATTTTCAACCAAAAAAATTAATTTTTAACCAATTAATTCAACTTTCAAATCAAAATGTTACAACAACCAAAAAGATGAATTTCCTACAAAACAGTTTAATTTAAAAATATGAACTTTCAACAACAAAAAAAACTAATTTTTAATTAATTTTCAACTAAAAACAGCAAATTTCCAACCAAATATTTGAATTTCAACTAAAAAGATTCATATTCTACCGAAATAGTTAAATATTAATCCAAAATGATTACTAATAAGATGAATTTTCAACGAAAAAGAATTGTTTTCAAGAAAACAGTTTCATTTTCCACCAGAAACAATTTAAATTAAGCAAAAAAATAATTGCATTTTAAAACAAATAATTTAATTTGTTAGAAAACAGATCAATTAAAAAAAAATGGAATTTAACAAAAAGATGAATTCAGATCGAAAAATATAATAATTGATATGTTAAAAAACAAACAAAGACAATGTTTCAACAAAATAACTAAATTTTTAACAGAATAATTAAATATTCAACCAAATAGTTAAATTTCAACCTAAAAAATGAATTTTTAACAAAGTAACTAAAATTTTAAACCGAAATTTTACAACTAAAAAGATGAATTTTCAACCAAACTGATGAATTTGCAAACTAAAAAAGATACATTTTAAACGAAAAATTAAAAAATTTCAGTTTTGCAAGAATTAATTCAAAATGACAAAATACTTGAATTTTAAATAAAATAATTAAATATTACAACCAAGAAGATAAATTTTCTACAAAACAATTGAATTTCAAAACCGAAAAAATATGAACTTTCAGCAAAAACATGAATTTTCACCAAAATAGTTTGATTTTCAAACAACAAAATAATTTTCAAAAATCTATGAATTTTTGAACATTTTAAGAATTTATAAATATTAAAGTCTAAATTTTCGTAATACTTAAAAAAAATCACAAAATAAAAAAGATTGCCTTAAAATCTTCCAGATTCATTTTGTATAATTTTCGAAATCTTTTTAAATCTATTTAAATATTCTCATAAAATGAATTTAAAAAAATAATCATTTTCAATATTTCCTTTAATATTACGAAATTTTTTTCAAAATCTTTAAAATCTTTAAAAATTTACTTCGAAATCTTCATTTTAGTTTGAACAAAATTTTAATCTTTATATTTCAAGTTAGGCTCGGAATCTTTAAAAAAAATGTCCTTAATCTTTTTAAATGTTCTTTTCAAAATAACAAATTTTTGGATTAAACAAAAAATTTGAATGTTCCGAAGAAACTTGACATTTTTTGTAATATTTCGAAACCTATTAAAATATTTAGAAATTTTCAAATTTTACTTTGAAATTTTTTTAAATTAATCTTAAAGAATAAATAATTCAACTTTTAAATTTAAAAAAAACTAATTTTTGTTGAATTTTCAACTAAAAAAAGGCAAATTTCCAACCAAATAATTGAATTTCAACCAAAAAATTGAATTTTTAACAAAGTAATTCAACTTTTAAACCAAAATTTTACAACTAAAAAGAAGAATTTTCTAGAAAACAGTTGAATTTAAAAATATGAACTTGCAACAACAGCAAAAACGAATTTTTTAAAAATTTTCAATTAAAAAGGGCAAGTTTTTACTAAGAAGATTAATTTCTACCAAAAACCGACAAATTTTCAACAAGATATAACAATTTTCAACAGAAGAATTAAATATTCAATCAAACAGATAAATTTTTAACGTAAAAAATGAATTTTTAACAAAGTAATTCAAGTTTTTAAATCTAAATGTCAAAACAACCAAAAAGATGAAATTCCAGTTAAAAAATTTAATTTTAAACAAAAAAGATAAATGTTAAGTTAAACAAAAACGATGAATTTTCAACAAAGAAAATTTGTTTAATATAAAAAAACATGAATTTTCAATTAAAAAACATAATTTTTTAATTAAAGTTACAGTTCTTAGTTTAAAATACTGAAAATTAAAAATTAAAATTAAAAAATATAATTTTTTTAAATTAAAATAAAAATTTTTTAAATAATAACTGAAATGATTAATATTTATCTACAATTATTGCATAACAGCTAAATAAAAAAATTAAATTACAAATTAGTCGATTGGTTTGAAAATGGGAAATAAAAATAAAAATCCAGTGTTTAGAGCGAAAAAGGATCTAAAATTGGGAAAAATAGGGGAGATTAAACAATATTATTTTACAAAATTATGATGAATTTTCAGTACAAAAGAAATTTTTTTCAACAAAACAAGTTTTATTTTCCACCAAAAACGACTAAACTTTATCCAAAAAAAGTTACATATTTAAAAAAATAATTCAACTTGTTAGAAAGCAGATCAATTTAAGAAAAGAAAAAATGTAATTCAACAAAAAGATGAATTCTGATCGAAAAATATAATAATTGATAATCCAACCCAAAACAGACAAATTTTCAACAAAATAATTAAATTTTCAAAATAATAATTAAGTATTCTTAAAAAAAAAAAATAATTTTTTTTAAATCTTCAACAACAAAAAAAAACAGAAATTTTTAACCACATATATGAATTTCAAATAAAAAGATTAATTTTCAACAAAAATGAGGAATTTTCAAATAAAATGATGAATCATCAACTGAAATAGTTCAATATTAAACCAAAAAGATTAATTTTCAACCTAGAATATTATTTTCTAACCAAAAGGTGAATTTTCAATTAAAAATAACATTTTTTCAATAAAACAGTTTCATTTTCCACCAGAAACCAACAAATTTTCAAAAAAATATAAATTTTCAACCTAAAAAATGAATTTTTAATTTTCAAATCAAAATGTTACAACAACCGAAAAGATGAATTTCCAGTTAAAAAAGTTAATTTTAAACAAAAAAGATAAATTTTCAACAAAGAAATTTTTCTTTCGGTAAAAAAAACATGAATTTTCAACTAAAAAAAAAACATACTTTTTCAATCGAAGTTATAGTTTTAAAATACTTAAAATAAAAAATTAAAATTATACTAAAAAAAATTAAATAAAAAAAAGTAATTAAAGAAAAATAAAAAATAAATGAAATGATTAATATTTATCTACAATTATTAAATTTTTAACCAATAAAATGAACTTTCCAGCAAGAAGATTAATTTCTATAAAAAAGATTGGTTTGAAAATAGGAAATAATAATAAAAATCCAGTAGTGAAGCGAAAAAAGGTCTAAATGGGGGAAAATAGGGGAGAGATTGTAATATTTTTGTAAAACATTAAATAATGATGAAATATTTATTTAGAACCTACATTTTTATAAAAACTTAAAAATATTCAATTCTTTTCTTTTAAAAACAAAAAAAAGATTTTTCTATCACAAAAGATGGATTTTTAACTAAAAAAAGATACATTTTAAACGAAAAATTAAATAGTTAAATTTTCAGTTAAAAAAGTTAATAATAAACACTAAAAAAAAAAATAATTTTTAACTAAAATAATGAATTTTCAATATAAAAGAAAAAATTATAATTTTCAACCAGAAACGATTAAACTTTAACAAAAAAAGTTACAATTAATAAAAAATAATTCCGAACAATTTTTTTCTATCAAAAAATACGAATTAAAAAATAAATAAAACATTCAACCAAATAGTTGAATTTCAACCTAAAAAATAAATTATTTAACAAAGTAATTCAACTTTTAATCCAAAATGTTACAACTAAAAAGATGAATTTTCTACAAAACAGTTGAATTTAAAAATATAAACTTTCAACAACAAAAAGCGAATTTTTGTTGAATTTTCAACTAAAAAAGGCAAATTTCCAACCAAATAGTTGAATTTCAACTAAATAGATTTATTTTCAACCGAAATAGTTCAATATTAAATCAAAAAGATGCATTTTCAGTTGAAAAAGTTAATTTTAAACATAATAGATTAATTTTTTTTTAAATATCGTTGTATTTTCAAACAAAGTGACGAAGTTTCAAAAGAAATTTTGAATCTTCAATTGGAATAGTTCGTTTTTAGATAGAAAAAATTATTCATTTCTATTAAAAAAAAATTCAACAAAATATTAAAATTTTTAGCAGAAAAAACTGGTTTTAGACAAAAAAATAAGATTTTAATTTTTAATCCTATTCAACAAAAAGCCGACTTATCAACATGAGTTTAATTTTCCATTCAGCAACAATTTTTGAGCCAAGAAAGAAAAATTTGCAAAAAAAAAACTTCAATTTTCAAGCAAAATGATGAATTTTTATCCAAGAAGATGAACTTTTTACCAAAAACAACGAATTTTCTATCAAATAGATGAATTTTTAACTAAAATTATGGAATATTCAACAAAAGTAGTGAAATATTCAGTTTAGAAAAATAAATTTATAACAAACAAGAAATATTAAAAAAATAATAAGTTTCAAATGAAACAGATAAATTTTCGGCAAAGAAATAATAATTTTCATCCAAAGAAAAACAAATTTTCAGTACAAAATAAGAATTTTCCAATCGACAAGATTAATTTTGCTACCAAAAAGAAAGAATTTTCAATAAATAATATGTAATTTTCAAAAAGTTATTTGAATTCTTCACCAAAAACGATGAACTTTCTACCAAGAAAAAAATTAGTTAAAAATGTTCATTAAAAAAAAATATTAATACAGTAATGTAAATAATTCCCGGTCATTTCCCCATTTTTTCGCGGATTGCAAAGTTTTTAAGCAAGAAATATTTTTAAATCCTGTAAAATGTAAAATATTCTCTTAAAATTATTTCTACAAAATAAAAATTCATTTTAAACTTTCCTAGGAAAGTCAATGTTTAAAAATGATTCAATTAATAAAAATTATCAATTATTCAATTAAAAAAAAAACTTGGGACAGAACTTTTTTTTCTAGAAACTTGTAAAATTTCCGTTCAAAAAATAATTTCACTGTTTTTTCCGGTTTTCCCGGTACAGCGGCCACCCTGCTGCTAGACTTCTAGACACTGAAATTGGAATTAAGTCAAGAAAAAAAATGTATATTTACCTCAACAACCGCGACACCAATGGCGACACCTCCCAAAGTTTTCAGAGCTTTTTCAAACATATGTGCAACTTTGACTCCACATCCTTCATTAAACAGTTTATGATCTCCTTGTCCATAAGGACTGCAAGCCACATCTATTGGGTTATTGCAACAAGTTGAAGGAATACTGCTGTTGGCGAACTTGTTGTAGTCACTTGGTCCTTCAGCGCCGCAGCAATGCAACTAAAGTTCAAATTAATTAATTAAATGATTTAAATTTCGCGCCAAAACTTACCACTTCAATTTCAAATTTATTTAAATTTCGCGCCAAAATTTACCGCTTCAATTTCAAATTTAATTAAATTTCGCGGGATACTGTACCGCTTGAATTTCGGGGCAAAATGTACCGCTTCAATTTCAAATTGATTTCAATTTCGCAGGAAAATGTACTTCTTCAATTTCAAATTTATTTAAATTTCGCACCAAAATGTACCACTTAAATTTCGCGGCAAAATGTACAGCTTCAATTTCAAATTGATTTCAATTTCGCGGGAAACTGTACCGCTTCAATTTCAAATTGGTTTAAATTTCACGCCAAAATGTACCGTTTCAATTTCAAATTTATTTAAATTTCGCGCCAAAATGTAACGCATCATTTTCAAATTGATTTAAATTTCGCGGGAAAATTTACCGCTTTAAATTGAAAAGGGCGCTAAATTTAAATAATAAAATAAGACAAAGGAATGGAAAACATATCATTCGCATTAAACAGTGCCCTTTTCGGGTTTTTTTTTTACAATATCCCAACTTGTAAATTCTTCTTGGTATAAAACCAACAAAACAATTAATAATATTAATGCAAAAAAATTTTTTTTCTAATTTTGAACCTAAGAAATTTTTTTTTTTAACTAAAATGGTGAATCTTTCATCAAAAAGATGAATTTTTAACCACACTTCGTTAGATTTTTAACCCAAAAGATGAATTTTCTGCCAAAAAAGATGCAGTTTCGATAAAAGATATAAATTTTCAACAAAAAAAGATAAATTTAGAAACCAAATCTAAAATAGTTCAATTTGCAGTTAGAAAAGTAAATTTTAAACAAAGAAAAAAACGAATTTTCAGTAAATTTAATTAATTTTCAGTTAGTAAAATAAATTCTTAACAAAAAAAAAAAAGAAATTAAAAAAAATCGTTCAATTTTCAACAACACAAATTAATTTTTAACTGAGAAAGACAAATTTTTACCAAAAATAAATAAAATAGACAAATTAACAGGAAAAAATAGAAAAAATTATTTCCATTTTCCAAACAAGAAAAAGCGGATTTTCTAGAAATTTTTTTTTAATTTTCAACCAAAACAAACGAAATTTAAACAAAATAATTATTTATCTAAGAAAGTAAAATTTTCCACAAAATATTTTTTTGAAAGTTCATTAAAAAAAGAATCTTGAAATAAAATAAAAACAACGAATTTTGAACAAAATATATGATTTTTTAAATAAAAAGATCAATTTTCTACCAGAAATAAAAGAATTAAATTTTAGGTTAGTAAACAAATAAATTCTCAACCAAAAAAAAGAAACGAATTTTAAACAAAATCGCTAATTTTTCAACCACGAAAAATAATTTTTACCTGAGAAAGACAAATTTTGCCAAAAATAAATTAGATCGAAAAATTAATAGGAAAAAAATATAAAAATTTATTTCCAAACAAGAAAGAAAGGAATTTTCTAGAAAAAATCTTAAATTTTCTAACAAGCAAACGAAATTTAAACAACAAAAAAAAAACGAATTTTTCAACAATATAGTTCAATTTTCAACAAAAACTTTCAAACAACAACAAAAATTTTCAACAAAAACAAAAATTTTCAACAAAAAAATTGTTGAATGTTCAGTAAAAAAATTAATTTTCAAGTAAAAAAATGAACTTTCAACAAAGTTGATCACTAAAAGAATAAATTTTCAACTAAAAAAAAAGAATTGTTAAATTTTTAGTTAGTCAAAAGTTACTTTTAAACAATATAATTAAATTGTATACAAAGATGAATTTACAATAAAAAATGGAATAGTTAAATATGTTTATTTAAAAAAAAATAATTTTCAGTCTAAAAATAAATACATTTTCAACCAAACATTTAACTTTGAACAAAATAATTAAGTTTTTAACCAAAAAGAAAAATTTTCTACAAATAAAAATAACGAAATTTCAACAAAAAATTAATTTTCTAAGAAAGACAAATTTTCACTCAAAATAAACTGTTGAATGTTTATTAAAAAATTAATTTTCAACTAAAAAACAGGAATTTTCAACAAATAGTTAAATTTTGCAACAAAATAACATGCATTTTTAACCAAGAAAAAGACATTTTCACCAAAAGTAAAACGAATTTTCATTAAAACCGTTTAATTTTTCAAGAAAAAAAAATACATTTTTTAACTGAAAAGCGAATCGATAAATTTTCAGACAGGAAAATTATTTTAAACCAAAAAAAACAAGGAATTTTAGTTAAACTTGATAGAAATTAGATTAATGTTTTATTAAATAGTGGAAGTTTATACCAAAAACATGAATTTTGAACCATATAGTGAAATTTTCAACTAAAAAAAAAAAAAAAATTTCAACAACAAAAACTGCGAAATTTCAACAAAATATTTAAACTTTCAGTAAAAAAATAATTGATTTTCAACTAAATGAAAAAGGAATTTTCTTTAAAGTACTTTAATTTTTCACTAAAAATAAATTTAGCAATATTGTTTAATTTTCTAGAAAGTAGATTAATGTGAAGAATTTTTAATTTTCAAACCAAAAACATATGAATTTTCAGCAAAAAAATTAATTTTCAACCAAAAAATTAAGAAGAATTAATAATTATGATAAGTTTTCTTCTAAAAAGACGAATTTTGAACTAAATACATACATTTTAAACTGAAATATTTAAATTATTAGTTTAAAAAAAAAAAATTCATTTTCAACTTTTTTAAAATTAATGTCGACGTTTTTTGAAAAAATAGGGGAAAAAGGAGAATTATACGCTTGAATTAAATATTAAATTCTATCGTACTTACCAAAGATTGAATACTATCAACGAGATTCTTTGAGACATGATTGTGGTCATAATACTTCATAAAGATCTCATTTTTGTATGCATTCTGAAGCTTGTTACTATCTATCTTTTGCATGTAAGCGTAGACTGCAATGGCCACTTGGATCACGAGAATGGTGAGCAAAAATACTGCAAACTGAAAGACATTTTTTTTTTTTAAGTACTTACTTTCCAGAGAATATTTTTTTATAATATTTATAGACTGAAATAATTTATATAAAATCCCTGGGGATCTTTAAGTGTCCTAAAACCTTACAGTTCCTATAAAATTGTTTCATTTCTTCCACAAATTTTAGGATATTCTTTACAACCCCATAAACATTTGTTTAAATCCCTAAAAATAATTAAAATCCTCAGAAATCCATTTAAATTGTTTTAAACTCTTGCAAATTCTTTAAAATCCCATTAAATTTCTGAAACCAATTTGAAATTCTTTAGAATCTTAACAAAATTCCCAAAAATATTTTAAATATTTTAAAATGTTATGAAAATTGTAAAAGGTCTGGAAAATGCTTTGAAATATTTCCGGGTGACCGTTTTAATCGAAGAAAAAAATTTACGGCCGTTTCCTGGCTTTGAAAACATTTTTTCCCGGTCAATAAAATTTTTTATATAAGTATAATTTAATTCTGAACATTTTTCTATTTGAAGTAATAAAAAATGAACAACAAATGAAAGCATTCAAAGTGGAACTCTTGAATTTTCATCTTTTAAAATTAAAGTTTAAATGTTTTCAATTAAAAAATGTTGCATTCAAATTACTAAGTTATTTTCGAGCAGAAAAATTAATTATGAAAAAATTTAAATAATTTAAAAGTTCTTAAATTAGAAATTAAATTATTTTAGTTTTAAATAGTTTAAGCATCCTTGAAAAGCTTTAAAATTTTCAAAATCTTGAAGTTGTTTTATATTTTTTCAAATCTAAAATTATGTTTGAATTTTTTTCAGGATTTCTAAATAACTTTGAAAATTAATTGAATTTGTTCTAAAACTTCTATGAAATCCTGCGAATGTAACCAAATTTCCTTCAAATGTGGATTTATTAAGATTTATTTATTAATTATTTACTAAATAATTGATCTTATTATTTTGAAGAAAAGAAATTAAGAGTAATTTTAAGAGATATTTAGAAGTTTTAAAAGATTCTAAATTAATTTGGAACTTGAAATTATATCAAATAATTTAAACGAATCCTAATTTAAAAATTTCGAAGTTTTTTTAAAAATTGTTTAATATTCTCAGGGAAATTGAAAATTATTTTTTTATTTTAAAAAATTATTTAAGCAGAGTATTTAAAAAGATTTGAAAGGATTTACAAAATTGGCAAAAAGACCCTGGAAGATTTTAAGGATTTAACAAAAAAATATTTTTTATTTAACTCAAATTTTTTCATGCAAATAAACAGTGTTCAATTATTATTTCTACAGAAAAATTCAAAAATTTCGGTGACAAATATAAATTTTTTTAAATAGACACAATAAAATTTGTACCGTTAAAATTTTATAGCATTTTCGAAATGTTAACAATTCAAAGCTTTCTATATCAAACAATAAAAAAAAATTGTTTACTTTAAACTATTTGGCCTCAATTTACTCGCATTAAATTAACAGTCAAATATTGCTAAATATTAAATAATTATTCTTTTTCTTAATTAAAAAATTTCAAATTAAATGGGTTGAGAAGTGAATAATTTAGACTCAAACAATATTTTTCATTTAATAAAAGCCTTTAATTACAACTATTATATATAAATAAAATAATAAAATAATATATAAACTTCAAACGCTTTTAATTTCAACTGATTTAAATTAATTAAAAATTCTTTGTAAATTTTGTAAATTCCTTAAATTATTTCAAATCCTTCGAAATCGCTTAAAGTTTTTTTAAGATCTTGAAAATGCCTTGGAATGTTTTAAAATATAAAATATTTCAAATTATTTGAAATCCTAATAAATTACTAAAATTATTTGAAAATGACGGTATTTTTGGAATAATTTGAAATGCCCTAAAAAGGTTAAAACTTTTTTTAAAGTTCCTGAAAGTTTCACAGAATTTTTTAAAATACCATAAAACCTTTAGAATTCTTTTAAATCCCTTCAAATTATTTATATCCATTGAAAATTCTTTAAAACCTTTGAAAATATTACATGAAATCTGATATGTTCAGAAATCCTGGAAAATTGAGTAAAAAATCTCTTAAAATAATAAATAAATACGTTTTAAAATCCATTAAAATCCTTGGAAATTTTATAAAACTTCCTCGAATCTTTTAAAATATTCTAAAATATTTAAAATCCTTTGAAATCATCTGAAAAATCCCTTCAAGTTTTGGAACTGAATTGGAAATTCCTTAAAATCTTTTAAAATACCCTAAAATCTTAAAAATTATTTAATTTTATGTATCTTTAAAAATCTCTTAAAATCATTGCAATTCTTTTTAAAAATTCTTAAAAACCCTGTGATAATTTTTTTTCAAATCGGTAGCCGAAAAACCTAATTCCCAAATTCCTTATTTTTTCCTGACACAAGAAAAATAACTTTTTAACAAAATACTTCAATTATCGGCAAACTAATTTAATTTTCAACAAAATATTTGAATTTTTAAACAAATACTTTAATTTTCTATGTACGAAGATTAATTTTCAAGCAAAAAAAGATTAAACTACAACCAAAAACCGTTTATAATTCAAGCAAAAAAGTTTGTTTTTTCAACAAAATAGTTAAACTATTAACTATTTTTAAACTAGTAAGTAGAATTTTTAACCAGCAAAAATTAGTTTTCTACTAAAAAGACAATTTTTTAACTAAATACATGAATTTTCAAACTAGAATATTTAAATTTTGAGTTAAAAAAAATAAATTTTCAACATAAAAAAGAAGAATTTTTCTTTAACATCCCTTCAAGTTACTGAAATCATTTGAAAAATTCTTTAAATGTTTTAAAACATCGTAAAATTATTTAAATAATTGGAAAGAACTTGAATTTTTGAAAAAAATCTTTAAAGTCCTATGAAACTCCTTACTTTTTTTAAAATGAATTCTTTGAAATCCATCTCGACGAGATTTTAAAAATCCTTTGGAAACTTTTAAAATACTCTATAATACCGTAAAATATTTAAAATCCTTTTAAATTATTTAAATCTATCAAAAACTCTTTGGAATCTTTACAAATGTACTAAAATCTTTGGAAATGCCTTGAAATATTTTAAAATCTATGAGAAATCTGATGAAATCCCTCAATTCTTGTTACTCCGATTTTTTGAAATGCATTAAAATATTATAAACTATTTCAAAATATTATAAAATATTATGGGTCTTATAAAATTGGTGCAATATCTTCCGGAATTTATAAAATTATTTAAAATCCCATGACAATTTTTTTTAAATCACTAAAAATCGTTAAAGTCTTTAGAAATTCCTTGAAAGTATATAAATTAATTTAAAAATTCCTTGGAATCTTTTAAAATATCAAAAAATATTTTAAATCCTTGGAAAACTTATTATATCGCCTAAAAATATTCATGGCATTTTTTTTAAATGTCGTAAAATCATTCAAATGCTTTCAAACTAATAAAATTTATTCACAATTCCTTGACATTTTTTAAAATATTCTAGAAGCTTTGAATTTTTTTTAAATCATGGGAAATACCTTGAAATAATTTAAAATTTATGAGAAATCTTGTGAAACCCCCCAATTCTTGTGACTTGAATTTTTTGAAATCCTTTAAAATATTATAAACTATTTCAAAATATTATAAAATCTTATAGGTCCTATAAAATTGGTGCAATATCTTCCGGAATTTATGAAATTATTTAAAATCCCATGAAAATTTTTTTTAAATCACTAAAAATCATTCAAGTTCTCAGAAATTCCTTGAAAATATATAAATCTCTTTAAAAAGTCCTTGGAATCTTTTAAAATATCCAAAAATATTTTAAATCCTTGAAATCTTTCTATATCGCTTAAAAAATTTACAGGAATTTGTTTAAATGACGTAAAATCTTTAAAATGCTTTCAAATTATTTAAATCTATTCAAAACACCTTGAATTTTTTTAAATCATAGGAAATACCTTGAAATATTTTAAAATCTATCAAATTGGTGCAAAATCTTCCGGAATTTTCTTAAATTATTTAAAAATTGCATACAATTTTTTTTTGAGTCACTAAAAATCATTCAAATCTTTAGAAATTTCTTGAAAATAAATAAATCTCTTAAAAATGCCTCAGAATCTTTTAAAATTACCAAAAATATGTTCAAAACCTTGAAAGCTTTTTATATCGCTTACAAATTTCATGGAATTTTTTAGATGCCGTAAAATCTTTCAAATGCTTTCAAAATTTTTTTAATCCATTAAAACTTGAATTCTTTTTTAATATTCTAGAAGCTTTCAAATTTTATTAAATCGCGGAAAATATTTTGAAATATTTTAAAATCTATGAGCAATCTTTTGATTGCACAATTCTTGTGACTAAATTTTTTGAAATCCATTAAAATATTATAAAATCTTTAAAAATGTTATAAAATCATATAGGTTTAGATCTTCAATAATTGTATGAAATTATTTAAAACTCCATAATTATTTTTAAATCACTAAAAATCATTCAAATTTTTAGAAATTTTTAGAATATATATAAATATCTTTAAAATACATTGGAATCTTTTAAAATACCCAAAAATATTTTAAATCCTTGAAATATTTTTATATCCCTTAAGAAATTTCCAGGATTTTTTTAAATGCCGCAAAATCTTTAAAATGCTTTCAAATTATTTAAATCCATTAAAAACAACTCCTTAAATTTTTTTTAAATATTGTAGAAGCTTACAAATTCTTTAAAATCATGGGAAATACCTTGAAATATTTTAAAATCTATGAGAAATCTTATGAAATCCTTCAGTTCTAGTTACTATATATTTTGAAATCACTAAAATCGTTCAAATCTTTAGAAATTTGTTGAAAATATATAAATCTTTTAAAATGCCCAAAAATATTTTCAAACCCTTGAAATATTTTTATATCGCTTAAAAATGCCATGGCATTTTTTTAAATGCCGTAAAATCTTTGAAATGCTTTCGAATTATTTAAATCCATTAAACAGCCCTTGAAATTTTTTTAAATATTCTAGAAGCTTACAAATTCTTTAAAATCATGGGAAATACCATGAAATATTTTAAAATCTATGAGAAATCTTATAAAATTCCTCAAGTCTTTTCCTAGATTAAAATATATAATATTATTAAATATATAATATATATATAATAATAATATAATATATAATAATATTAAAATATTATAAAACCTTATAGGTCCTATAAAATTGTTGGAATATCTTCCGGAATTTTGTGAATTTAATTAAAACTCTATAATTTTTTTTTAATTACTAAAAATCATTCAAATCTTCAGAAATTCCTTGAAAAAATATAAAAAATCTTAAAAATGCCTTGGAGTCTTTTAAAATACCCAAAAATATCTTGAATCCTTTGAAATCTTTCGATATCGCTAAACAATTTCATGCAATTTGTTTAAATGCCGTAAAATCTTAAAAATGCTTGAAAATTTTTTTAATTTATTCAAAAACTCCTGGAAATTTTTTAAAAATATCTTGATAGCCTTGAAATTTTTTTAAATCATGGGAAATACCTTAAAATATTTTTAAATCTATGCGCAATCCTATGAAATTTTTTTTAAATCACTAAAACTCATTCTTTTTATATCGCTCAACAATTTCATAGCATTTTTTTAAACGCTGTAAAATCTTTAAAATGCTTCAAAATTATTTAAATCTATTAAGAACTCCTTGCAATT
>JAWWLR010000158.1:59400400-59423657 GCA_035041075.1 Acraspis erinacei | reverse complement strand
AACAATAAATCAAAAGACCAGTTGAATTGAAACTAAAAAGACAGATTTTAAACGAAATACTCATTTTTTTAGTTTAAAAATTAATTATTTTTTGTCAGTAAAATAGTTCAATTATTGTCGAAAGAAATGAATTTTCAACTAAAAATTTGTAAACAAAAATTAAATAGTTGAATTTTCAGTTAAAAACATAATTTTGATAAAAAAAAAGGAGTTTTCACACAAAAAATTAGTTTTTAACAAACCAAACGAAATATTGGTAACTAAGTAATTAAATTTTAATCAAAGAAACGAATTTTCAACCAAAATAAATGAATTTGCAAACAAGGAGAATAATTTTCTAGAAAAATTAAAAAGAGTTGAATTTTCAACTAAAAAAATACATTCTTAAGAAAATAAAAACACATTTTTAAAAAATTATTCAAATTTTCAACCTAGAAATGATTTTACAAGCAAAAAATATTTTTTAAATACAAATAATACTAAATATATACTTTTTTTCAAATTTTCAAATTTTTACGGGCTTTAAACTGTTTCATATTTAAATTACTAATTATTAGTACATAATAATCAGTTTTCGATTTTTTTTTAGAATATCCTCAGATTTGAGCATCTTTAAAAAAAATGAATAATGTAATAAATAATAAAAGTTTTACCTCGCATAAGGTCCCTGTTTGTTGGCTGTGGCACTGTTGCGACTGTGAAAATGAAATAAATAATCTAGTTATTTATTTCAGAAATTTTAGTAATTATTAATCTATTAATTATTTAAAATATTCTCAATTTTAACGACATTAAACTTAATGTGCACATCTATTATTCGTGACGCGTTAAATAAAAAAAGCATGGATTTAAATCTCTAGATATAAAATTTAAATTTAAAAAGCGGGAGGAAATGCCCCTTTTCCTGTAGCCTCCAATTGTTGTCCAATTTTTAATTTAAAAAAAATAAAGCTTATTAAATTCTGAAGAGCCTTCAGTTCAAAACTGTTATTTTCTCCATGTGTTTATTTAAAAAATGTTCGCTCAAAGTTCATTCAATTTTTACCAAATAATTTTTCACGTCATTTAATTATTGTAAACAAATTTGATATGGAGCAGGCATTGTTTTTGTAAATTCCCTTTTTATAAATTTAAATTAAAATTATTTTCCCAGATTTTAAATAAGAAAATTCCCGTTCCAGATTAAAAATTCAAGACAAATGACAATTTTTTACTGAAACTCCCTGTCCGAAAATGTCAATTATACTTCTTAAAGAAATTTCCTGTTTTAAAGTGAATCTAAAATTTAAATTACAATTATTTACGGAAATTCTTAAATCTATACAAAATTTTTTTAAATTCTTTTAGAAAATTCGCTGTCTTAAAGTAGAAAATATAATTCTTTACAAAATTCCCTGTTCCAAAACTAAAAATTACAATTTTTTACGTGAATTTCCTGTCCCAATTATTTTAATTTCCAAAAATTCCCCATATGAAATTACCCGTTCCCAAGTCAAAATTCTTTAAAAAATAATAATTCTTTACTCTAATTCCCCGTCCCAAGCTCTAAATCATAATAATTCTTTACGGGGATTTTATTTTCCCAATTGCAATTTAGAATTCACGAAATTCCCATTTTTATTTTAGAATTTTAATTCTTTTAGAAAATTTCTTGTTCAAAAAATAACAATTAAAATTTATTGCGGATATTCCCTGTCTCAAACTGAAAATAAGAATTTTTGTTAAAAAAAATTGTTTACTAAAATTCCTCGTCCAAAACCCTAAATCCTAATTCTTTACGAAAAATCCCTGTTTCAAGTAAAAATTTATTTATTTTTCAAAAATTCCTCATAAAAAATTCTGTGTTCCAAAGTCAATATTACAACAACAAAAATATATATATAATTGTGTATTAAAATTCCCGTATTAAAATTAAAATTCCCGTCCCAAAATCTAATTAAAATTCTTTTAGAAAATTCGATGCCCCATAGTAAAAATTCTAATTCTTTGCGAAAATTATAATTTTTATTAACAAAAATAAGTTTAATTTTCAAAAATTCCCTGTTACAAAGTCAATATTACAAAATATATATATATATATAAAATTGTATATTAAAATTCCCGTCCCAAAATCTAAGTCATAATTCTGTACGTAAACTCCCTGTTTGAAGTTACAATTACTTTAATTTTCATTCGATGTCCCATAGTCAAAATTCTAACTCTGCGAAAATTTCAATTTTTTTCAAAAATTAGTTTAACTTTAAAAAATTCCTCATAAAAATTACCTGTTTCAAGACAAAAGAACCATTTTTTCACTTAATTCTCTGTTCCAAAGTCAAAATTATTTTTAAAAAACCCTAATTCTTTACGAAAATCATAATTTTTTACGATAACTCCCTGTTTCAAGTTAAAATTATTTTAATTTTCAAAAATTCCCCATAAAAAATTATCTGTTCCAAGAAAAAATTATAATTCTTTACGAAGTTTCCACTTTTATCTCAAAATTAAAATTATTTTAGAAAATTCACTGTCAAAATTCTTATTTTTTTGCAATAATTGCCTGCCCCAAAACTAAAATTCCTCGTCCAAAATCCTAATTCTTTACGAAAATTCCCTGTTTCAAGTAGAAATGAGTTTATTTTTCAAAAATTCCCCATACAAAATTCCTTGTTCCAAAGTCAAAATTAAAAAAAATATATATATAATTGTGTATTAAAATTCCCGTCCCAAAATCGAAATCATAATTCTTTAAGGAAACTCCGTGTTTCAAGTTACAATTACTTTAATTTTCAAAAATTCCCCATAAAAAATTACCTGTTCCAAGACAAAATTATAATGCTTTGCGAAAATTATATATTTTTTTTTGTTGCAAAAATTAGTTTCATTTTCAGAAATTCCCCATAAAAAATTACCTGTTCCAAGAGAAAATTAGAATTCTTTACAAAATTCCGAGGTTTATTTTAAAATTAGAATTCTGTTAGAAAATTCGCTGTCCTAATGTCAAAATTCTTATTTTTTTGCAATAATTGCTTGCACAAAAACCAAAATTATAATTCTTTACGAAATTCCCTTTCCCAATTCCACGTTAAAACTAATTTAATTTTCAAAAATTCCCCATAAAAATTACCTCTTCCAAGACAAAATAAAAATTCTTTACTTAATTCTCTGTCCCAAAGTCAAAATTATTCAAAACATAATAATTGTTTACTACAATTCCTCGTCCAAAACCCTAATTTTTGACGAAAATTCCCTGTTTCAAGTAAAAATGACTTTATTTTTCAAAAATTCCCTGTTCCAAAGTCAAAATTACAAAAAAAATATTGTGTATTAAAATTCCCGTCCTAAAATCTAAATCATAATTCTTTACGGAAAATTCCCTATTTCAAGTCACAATTGCTTCAATTTTCAGAAATTCCCCATAAAAAATTACCTGTTCCAAGACAAAATTATAATTCTGTACAAAATTCCCAGGTTTATTTTAAAATTAGAATTCTGTTAGAAAATCCGCTGTCCTAATGTCAAAATTCTTATCTTTTTGCAATAATTGCCTGTCCAAAAACCAAAATTATAATTCTTTACAAAATTCCCTTTCCCAATTCCATGTTAAAACTAATTTAATTTTCAAAAATTCCCCATAAAAAATTACCTGTTCCAATTAAAAATTTTTATTCTTTACGAAGTTCCCAGTTTTATCTCAAAATTAAAATTCTTTTAGAAAATTCGATGTCCTAAAGTAAAAATTCTAACTCTTTGCGAAAATTATAATTTTTTGCAAAAAATTATAATTTACGAAATTCCCTGTTCCGAAGTAAAAATTACAATTCTTTCAGGAATTCCCTGTCCCAATTCCAAGTTACAACTAATTTAATTTTCAAAAATTCCCCATAAAAATTACCTGTTTCAAGACAACATTTAATTCTTTACTCAATTCCCTGCTCCGAAGTCAAAATTATTTTAAAAAATTAGAATTGTTTACTAAAATTCCCCGTACCAAACTCTAATTCATAATTATTTATGGAAACTCCTTGTTTCCAGTCACAATTACTTTAATTTTTTTTTAAATCCCGGTCGAAAATTACCTTTTCCAAGACAAAATTATAATTCTATACGAAATTCCCTATTCCAACCTCAAAATTATAGTTCTTAACAAAATCTTCTGTTCTAAAATGAACCTAAAATAAAAATTATAATTCTTTCCAGAAATTCCCTAGTCTGTCTGAAAATTATAATTTCTTTACGAGAATTTCCTGCCCCAATTATCAAAATTATATATTTTTTACTAACATTTTTGCTGCCTTGAATCCAAAATTATAATTTCTTACCAAAATTCTCTGTTTCAAAGCAAAAATTATAATTCTTTTCGGAATTTCCCTGTCTTAAACTCAAAATTACATTTTTTTCGAAATTTCGAAACTTTCGCGTAGAAAAAAATATGTAAAATTATCGTACTAATGAATGTTGTCACAAAAATATTTAGAAATTCAACAACACCCATTGTTATAAACAATTATTTTAGTAAAATACTAAAATTGATGTGTCTTTTTTTCTGATTTTAATTTGCTGTTATAAAAAAGTGCATTTCCTCCCACTGTGTATCACTGAAAATTGAGAGAAAAGGGGAAACGTGCAATGCTTGCAAAACTTACAGAGAAAAGTTTCCTTAAATGGGTGGGCAGGCAGAAATGGGAAAAAATGGGCATGTAATCAGTAAGGTCATATAAAATAAAATAAATAGTGTCCAAGGGTCCAGCACAGAGAATATTGTCAAAATAGCAATACAAATTTCGTGACAGTGTGTGAAATAATATAAACTGATGGTGGAGGTGCAGGTATTCATTCATGGAATATGTCAGCTAGTTTAAAATTAAAATGAAAATTAAATTTACTGAAAAAAATTTTTTTTTCTAAATGTGCAACATTTGTTACATGTAAATGCAAGCTTACATGATTCATCCGTTGTTGAATCCGCTTGAAGCATAATATAAAAAAAATAGATATCACCACTTAGTCTGCTATAAAAATCAATTTTAGAAATAATTTAAAAAGTAAAAATTAAATTGCAATTTTAAAATCGTAATCAGGGTGGCCGCAAAACTTTATTTTTCAAAATCCCCTTACTTTTTGCTGAATAATTTTTCATTTTCTCTTACATTTAATTGTTCTTTTGAATTAAAAATAATTCAGGATAAATTCGTAAGTTAGAAAAATTTAAAAGAATTTTATATAGAAAAAAAACTTTGAATTCAAATGAATTGCAATAAATATTTGAAATTCTCTTCAAATTAAACCCTAAGAATTCCCTCACTTCTTGTAAATAAATTCTTTCGAAATCTATTAAAATAATTTAAAATCCCTGGAAATCTTTTTAAATATCCTATCACCTTATAGGTCTTAGAAAAGTGTTCCATTTTTTTTAATATCCTAAAATATTTAAAATAATTTGAAATCCCTTTAAATTACTAAAATAAATAAAAAATTGCCTAAAATCTTTTAAAATATCCAGAAATATTTGAAAGATTTAAAAGGATTTGAATTTTTTTTGCGTATTTTGAAAGATTCCAAAGAATTTTCAATTGATTTTAAAAATTTTCAAAGGATTTGAAATTTTTCAGTTTTTTTTTATTCCATCGAATTTCCAAAAGCCTAAAAAAAATGTCGATGTATTTAAAAATATTCCAGATATTTCAAAATCCCTTTGAATTATTGAAATAAATTAAAAATCCCTTGGAGTCTTTTAAAATTCCTTAAAATATTTCCAGTCATTTGAAATCTTTGGAAACTTTTTAAAACCCTCAAATCGTATTGGAATAATTTTAAATTCCCTAAAATATATCAAAACATTTTAAATAATATAAAATTACTAACATTGATTGGAAAATCCTTGGAATTTTTAAAAATACGATTTAAATTTTTTTAATGCTATTGGAAATTCCGTGGAATTAAAAAAAAAACTAAAATATTTCAAATCCTTTGAAATTCTTTGAAACTTTTTGAAGCTCTTGAAAATTCCTTGTAATTTAAAAAAGAAAAATAATTTTTTTAAATATTTTGGAATCTTTTAAAATAGTCTAAAATATTTATATTGAATTTTAAACTCTTTACATTTTTTTGAAGTTCTTGAAAATTCCGGGGATATTTTTAAAATACCTTGAAATCTTTTACGTTTTTTTGTTTGTAATAAAGTTCAAATTATTGAAATCTATTTGAAATACGCTAAAGTATTTCAAATCTTTTTAAATATTTTAAAATCTCTAAAAAGTTTTTTTAACTCTTGAAAATTCTATTGAATCCTTTGAAATATCCTAAAATAATTCAAATCTTTTCAAGTCTCTTAAACTTTTTTAGAGTTATTAGAAATTCCTGGGAAATAAAAAAAGACACATAAAATATTTAAAATCCTTTGAAATGCCTCGAGACTTTTTTAAGTTCTTGAAAATTCCTGGGAATTTTTAAAAATACCCTACAATTTTTATTTTGTTTAAAAATTGAAATATATTTAAAATACGCTCAAATATGTCAAATATTTTGAAATATTTTTTAATCTCCTAAAAGTTTTTTAAACTCTTGAAAATCCCTTGGAATTTTTAAGAATCCCTTAAAATCTGAAAATTTATTTAAATCTCTCCAAATTATTAAAATCAAGTAAAAATTCCTTGGAATCTTTTAAAATACCCTAAAATATTTCAAATCCTCGTAAATTTTTTTAAACCCATTGCAATTTTTTTAATTTGGAAATTCCATGGAATTTAAAAAAAAAACCTAAAATATCTCAAATCATTTGTAAACGGTTTACAATTTTTTAAGTTCTTGAAAATTCCTGGGAATTTTAAAAAATACCCTAATATCTTTCCAGTTTTTTGTAATCACTTCAAATTATTGAAATCTATTTAAAAGACGCTAAAGTGTGTCAAATCTTTTAAAATATTTTCAAATCTCCTAAAAGTTTTTTTTAACTCTTGAAAATTGGAAATTTCTTGGAAATAAAAAAAGCACCTAAAAGATTTCAAATCCTTTAAAACCCCTTGAAACTTTTGAAAAGTTCTTGAAAATTCCCGGGAATTTTTTAAAATACCCTAAATGTTTTTTTTATCACTTAAAATTATTGAAATTTATTTAAAATCAACTCAAAATTTTTTAAACTCTTGAAAATCCTTTGGAATTTTTAAACATATCTTAAAATCTGTAAATTTATTTTAAATACCTCAAAATTATTAAATTCAATTGAAAATTCCTTGGTGTATTTTAAAATACTCTAAAATATTTCAAATCCTTTAAAAACCCTCGAGACTGTTTAAAGTCCTTGAAAATTCCTGGGAATTTTTAAAAAATACCCTAAAATCTGTAAATTTATTTAAATCCCTCCAAATTATTAAATTCAAGTGAAAATTACATAAAATCATTTAAAATACCCAAAAATAATTCAAATCCTTAAAAATTGATGCACTTTTTTAAAGCTTTTAAAAGCTCCTGAAAGTTTTTAAACTCTTGAAAATCCCTTGGAATCTTTTAAAATGCCCTAAAATATTTGAAATGCTTTGAAAACCCTTGAGACTTTTTAAAGTCCTTGAAAATTCCTGGAAATTTTTTAAAATGCCCTGAAATCTGTAAAATTGTTTGAAATCTTTTACAGATTACTTACATCTATTTAAAATATGCTGAAATATGTCAAATATTTTGAAATATTTTAAAATCTCCTCAAAGTTTTTTAAACTTTTGAAAAACCCTGGGAATTTTCACAAATACCCTAAAATCTGTCAATTCATTTTAAATTCCTCCAAATTATTAAATTCAAGTGAAAATTCCATGGAATCTTTTAAAATACCCTAAAATATTTCAATTCCTTTGAAATCCCTATAAACTTTTGAAAAGTATTTGAAGATTCCTGGGACTTTTTTAAAATACCCTAAATGTTTTTTTTATCACTTCAAATTATTAAAATTTATTTAAAATATGATAAAATATGTATGTCAAATCTTTTGAAATCTTCTCAAAGTTTTTTCAACTCTTGAAAATCCCTTGGAATTTTAAAAAATACACTAAAGCTTTCAAAAGCTCCTAAAAGTTTTTCAGACTTGCAAAATTCCTTGGAATTTTTTAAATACCCTAAAATCTTTAAATTTATTTAAATCCCTACAAATGATTAAATTCCAGTGAAAATTCAAATATGTCAAATATTTTTAAATACTTTAAAATCTCTTAAAAGTTTTTTAAACTCTTAAAAACCCTTGGAATTTTTAAAAATATCCTAAAATCTGTAAATTTATTTAAATCCCTCCAAATTATTAAATTCAAGTGAAAATTCCGGGGAATCTTTTAAAATACCCTAAAATATTTCAAATACTTTGAAATCCCTTTAAACTTTTTAAAGTTCTTTAAACTTCCTGCGAATTAAAAAAATACACTAAAATTTTAATCACTTCAATTGATTAAAATATGTTTAGAATACGCTCAAAAATGTCAAATATTTAAAAATATTTTTAAATCTCCTCAAAGTTTTTTAAACTATTGGAAATTCTTTGGAATCTTTTAAAATACCCTAAAGTATTTCAAATCGTTTAAAAACCCTCGAGACTTGTTAAAGTCCTTGAGAATTCCTGGGAATTTTTAAAAATTCCCTAAAATCTGTAAAATTGTTTAAATCTTTAAAGATCATTTACATAAATTGGAAATTCCTTGGAGTATTTTAAAATGCCCTAAAATATTTCAAATACTTTGAAATCCCTTTATACTTTTTAAAGTTCTTTAAAATTCCTGGGAATTTAAACAAAATACACTAAAATTTAAATCACTTCAATTTATTAAAATATATTTAGAATACGCTCAAATATAAACTCTTCAAATTCCCTTGGAATTTTTTTAAATACCTTAAAATATTTCAAATCCTTTGAAATCCCTTTAAACTTTTGAAAAGTTCTTGAAAATTCTTGGGACTTTTTTAAAATACCCTAAATGTTTTTTTATCACTTCAAATTATTGAAATTTATTTAAAATATGCTAAAATATGTATGTCAAATATGTTGAAATATTTTAAAATCTACTCAAAGTTTTTTAAACTCTTGAAAATCCCTTGGAATTTTAAAAAATACCCAAAAACCTGTAAGTTGATTTAAATCCCTCCATATTATTAAATTCAAGTGAAAATTCCATGGACTCTTTTAAAGTACCCTAAAATATTTCAAATCCTTTGAAATACCTTGAAACTTTTTATGGCTCTTTAAAATTCCTGGGAATTAAAAAAAATACACTAAAATTTCAAACACTTCAATTGATTAAAATATATTTAGAATACGCTTAAATATTTAAAATATTTTTTAATATTCTAAAATATTTTAAAATCTTCTCAAAGTTTTTTAAACTCTTGAAAATTCCTTGGAATCTTTTAAAATACCCTAATAAAATTCAATCAATTAAAATATATTTAGGATACGCTCAAATATGTCAAATATTTTTGAATACTTTAAAATCTCCTCAAAGTTTTTTAAACTCTTGGAAATTCCTTGGAATCTTTTAAAATGCCCTAAAATATTTCAAATCCTTTAAAAATCCTCGAGACTTGTTAAAGTCCTTAAGAATCCCTGGGAATTTTTAAAAATACTTTGAAATTCCTTAAAAAAATTTTTAAGCCTCTTTAAGATTCCGGGGAATTTAAAAAAACACACTAAAATTTTAAGTTTTTTAATCACTTCAATTTATTCAAATATATTTAGAATACGCTCAAATATTTGGAAATATTTTAAAAGCTCCTAAAAGTTTTTTAAACTCTTGAAAATCAGTCCCACGAACTTATTACAATCAATTAAAAATTCCGTGAAATCTTTTTAAATACCCTAAAATAATTCAATTCCTTTAAAATATTTTGAAATGGATTGCAATTTTTTCAAGCTTTTAAAAATTCCTAAAAGTTTTTTAAACTCTTGAAAATCCCTTGGAATTTTAAAAAATACCCTAAAATCGCTAAATTTATTTTAAATTCCTCCAAATTATTAAATTCAATTGAAAATTCCTTGGTGTATTTTAAAATACCCTAAAATATTTCAAATCCTTTCAAAACTTTTGACAAGCCTTGGATATTTTCAAAATTCTTCTAAATTCCTTGCAATTAAACATAAAACCTACAATATTTAAAATTCTTTCAAATCTCTTGAAACTTTTTAAAGCTCTTGAAAATTCCGGGGCTTTTTAAAAATATTCTAAAGTATTTAAAATCATTTGGAATCAGTTCAAAATTATTTAAATCTATTAAAATTCCTCGAAAATATTTCAATTCCGTCAAAATCGCTTCAAATTATTGAAACAATTAAATATCCCTTGGAATTTTAAAATTCCTTAAAATATTTCCAAGAATTTGAAATTCTTTGAAACTTTCTAAAGCTCTTAAAACGCATTGGAATAATTTAATATAACCTGAAATTTTTCAAAACATTCACCAAAGTCGATTGAGAATTTCTTGAAATCTTTTAAAATACCCTAAAATGTTTCAAATCATTAAAAATCTTTTGAAATATAATTGCAATATTTTAAAGTTCTTGGAAAATCCATGGAATAAAAGAAAACCTAAATAATTCACTTTCTTTAAAATTCGTTCAAATTTTTTAAACCTCTTTAAAATTCCTGGGATTTTTTTAATTTACGATAAAATTTTAATTTTGTTTGGAATCACTTCAAATTATTGAAATCTATTTAAAATATGCTGAAATATTTTTAAATCTCCCAAAAGTTTTCTAACTCTTGGAATTTTTTTAAATACCCTAAAATCTGTACATTTATTTAAATCCCTCCAAATTAGTAAATTCAAGTAAAAATTCCATGCAATCTTTTAAAATACCCTAAAATATTTCAAATCCTTTGAAGTCCCTTTAAACTTTTTAAAGCCCTTGAAAATTCCTGGGAATTTTTTAAAATACGCTGAAATATTCCTTGAAATATTTTCAAATACCCTACAATATTTCAGATGCTATAGAACTATTGTAAATGCCTTACAAATTTTCAAACCTTTTGTGAATCCTTGAAACTTTTTCAAGTTTTTGAAAATTCCTGGCAATTTTTAAAAATGCCCTGAAATCTGTAAAATTGTTTAAATCTTTAAAAATTACTTACATGAATTGGAAATTCCTTGGAATCTTTTAAAATACTTTGAAATCCCTTTAAACTATAATATATACCCTAAAATATTTCAAATCCTTTAAAATCCCTTTAAACTTTTCAAGGATCTTTAAAATTCCTGGGAATTAAAAAAAATACACTTAAATTTTAACTTTTTTTCAATCACTTCTATTTACTAAAATATATTTGGAATACGCTCAAATATTTTGAAATACTTTAAAATCTTCTCCAAGTTTTTTAAACTCTTAGAAATCCCTTGGATTTTTTTTAAATGCCCTAAAATCTGTAAATTTATTTTAAATCTCTCCAAATTATTAAATTCAAGTGAAAATTCCGTGGAATCTTTTAAAATGCCCTAAAATATTTCAAATACTTTGAAATCCCTTTAAACTTTTTTGGGCTCTTTAAAATTCCTGGGAATTTAAACAAAATACACTAAAATTTAAATCACTTTAATTTATTAAAATATATTTAGAATACGCTCAACTATCTCAAATATTTTGAAATATTTTAAAATCTCCTCAATGTTTTTTAAACTCTTGGAAATTCCGTAGAATCTTTTAAAATGCCCTAAAATATTTCAAATCCTTTTGAAGTCTCTTGTGACTTTTTAAAGTCCTTGAAATTCCCCTGGAATTTTAAAAAATACCCTAAAATAATTCAAATCCTTTAAAATGGATGCAATTTTTTAAAGCTTTAAAAGCTCCTGAAAGTTTTGTAAACTCTCGAAAATCCCTTGGAATTTTTAAAAATATCCTGTAAAATATCTGTAAATTTGTTCTAAATCCCTCCAAATTATTAAATTTAAGTGAAAATTCCGTGGAATCTTTTAAAATACCCTAAAATATTTCAAATCCTTTGAAATCCCTTGAGACTTTTTAAAGTCCTTGAAATTCCCTTGGAATTTTTAAAAATATCCTAAAACCTGTAAATTTATTTTAAATCCCTCCAAATTATTAAATTCAAGTGAAAATTCCATGGAATCTTTGAAATCCCTTGACACTTTTTAAAGCTCCTAAAAATTCCTGGAAATAAAAAAAAATACCCTAAAATCATTTAGGAAATTTCTAATCGCTTCAAACGATTAAAATCTATTTAAAATACCCTAAAATAATTAAAATCCTTTTGAAATCCCTTGAAACTTTTTAAAGCTCTTGAAAAATTCCTGGGAATTTTTAAAAACACCCTCAAATCTGTAAAAAAAATTTGAAATCCCTACAAATTACTTTAAAAAATTGGAAATTCCTTGGAATCTTTCAAAATACGCAAAAATATTTCAAATCCTTTAAAATCTTTTGAAATGAATTGCAATTTTTTTAAGCTTTTAAAAGCTCCTGAAAGTTGTTTAAACTCTTTAAAATCCCTGGGAATTTTTAAACATACCCTAAAATCTGTAAATTTATTTTAAAGCCCTCCAAATTATTAAATTCCATGGAATCTTTTAAAATACCCTAAAATATTTCAAATCCTTTGAAGTCCCTTGAGACTTTTTAAAGTCCTTGAAAATCCCTTGGAATTTTAAAAAATACCCTAAAATCTGAAAATTATTTAAATCCCTCCAAATAATTAAATTCAAGTGAAAATTCCGTGGAATCTTTTAAAATGTCTTGAGAACTCCTGAGAATTTTTAAAAATGCCCTGAAATCTGTAAAAATGTTTAAATCTTTCAAGATTACTTACATCAATTGTAAATTCCTTGGAATCTTTTAAAATACCCTAAAATCGTTTAGGAAATTTTTAATCGCTTGAAATCCCTTGAAACTTTTTAAAGCTCTTGAAAAATTCCTGGGAATTTATAAAAACACCCTGAAATCTGTAAAAAAAAAAGTGAAATCCCTACAAATTACTTAAATCAATTTGAAATCGCTTGGAATTTTTAAAAATACTCTAAAATCTGTAATTTTATTTAAATCCCTCCAAATTATTAAATTCATTTGAAAATTCCATGAAATCTTTGAAATCTTTAAAGATTACTTACATCAATTGGAAATTCCTTGGAATATTTTTAAATACCCTAAAATATTTCAAATCCTTTGAAGTCCCTTGAGACTTTTTAAAGTCCTTGAAAACTCCTTGGAATTTTTATAAATACCCTAAAATCTGAAAATTATTTAAATCCCTCCAAATAATTAAATTCAAGTGAAAATTCCATGGAATCTTTGAAATCCCTTGACACTTTTTAAACCTCCTGAAAATTCCTGGAAATAAAAAAATACCCTAAAATCGTTTAGGAAATTTTGAATCGCTTCAAACGATTAAAATATATTTAAAATACCCTAAAATAATTAAAATCCTTTTGAAATCCCTTGAAACTTTTTAAAGCTCTTGAAAAATTCCTGGGAATTTTTAAAAACACCCTGAAATCTGTAAAAAAATTTGAAATCCCTACAAATTACCTAAACCAATTAGAAATTCCTTGGAATCTTTCAAAACACCCTAAAATATTTTAAATCCTCTAAAATCATTTGAAATGCATAACAATTTTGCAAGGCTCTTGGAAATTACTTGGAATTCAAAAAAATAGAATATTTAAAACAGCCCCAAAATATTTCGTACAGAAATTCCCTGACTTGCCATATTTTCTCTCTCTCAAAATTTGTAATTTTTCCTTAATTTGCGGCCACCTCAGTAATTTTTAAATACATTTTTTCGTTTAATTAAAATTTGTTAGTTTTGCAACTAACGAAATAGGGGTTGAGAAAATAGGGAAGTATGGCATTGAGAATACAATTATGCTGCGAGATTTTCACCAACACCATCCACCACTGCCACTAAAATTAAAGAATTATTTTTTTTTTTATATCTAACTCGCCGCTGGCCCTGGAACTTTTTCTCGATCCTCGTACCATACTTGCGAAGCAGCCAGTCTTCAGGAACTGCACAATAACTTCCTGTGGGATCTACATCGCCAAGAGATGGAATGGCACTAGGTCGGCCGAATTCATTTCTCCATCGAAAAGCAGCCAGCTGACCTGTACAATCAGGATAACAACCAAAATACATTTCAACAAAATAAAAGGAGAGAAAGGAAAAAATTTAATTTAGTTAATGAACAATTGAGGGCAACTTCAGAGTGGCTGTTTTAATCGAAGAAAGAAATTCCCGGTCATTTTCCGGCTCGAAAACATTTTTTACGGTCAATCAAATTTAAAAAATCGAACTCTATAGTAAACATTTTTCCATTTGAAGTCCCTTAAATTAAAGAATCAATCAATGAACTTTAAAATTTTTCGAAATTATATTATTAAGTTATTTTAGGCTACAAACATTAAAAATTTTAATTTTTTTCAACTTGAGAAATCTAGCAGTTGTTTTAAATTGTTGAAAAATTTTAAATTGTTTTTGAAAATTTTCCGAACTTCTAGATAACTTTAAAATTAATTAAATTTTACCTGCAAAATCTAGAAAATTCGGAGATTTTAAACAAATTTTCCTACAAATTTGGATTTATAAACAACAATTGAACACTTATTATTTCTAGAAAAAATTAGCGTAATTTTAATAAGAGATATTTAGAATTTTTTTAAAGATTCAAACAAAAAATATAGAAGTTTTTTAAGAATTGTGAAACGCTGCAAAAAAAAAAATGTCAGGATGGCCGTTTTAATAAAAGAAAAAATCCCGGTTCTTTAATAGTTTTTTAATAGTTTTTTAATTCGGCAATGTTGTATTCAATTACTCAAAAATTTATGTGCGTAGAATGGAAGCTATGAACACTTTTTAACTGAAAAAATTTGAAGCTTCAAAATCTTGAAATATTATTTTCTAAACATGTTTTAAAATTATTCGAATTTTTCAAAAAAAAAAATATCTTAAAAATTCTTTTTTATATACTGCCAAATTACAATAATTTCTTTACAATCCTGCAAATAGTTTCTAATAATTTTTCAAAATCTTTCCAAATCTTTTTAACTGTTGTCTTCAATTTAATTTTTGGAAATAAAAACGCATTTTAATTTTTTCTAGAAAATGTTTCATATTCTTCTGAAGCCTTTCAAAATGCAATCATTTGACTTACAAATTAATTTTTTTTAATCGGACAATTTAAATTGTAACGTTCCAAGTTTAGTTTTATGGTTGAGTTTTGAATATTTAATTTATAATTACTGATTTTAAATAAAAATTCAGATATTTCTAAATATTAAGCAACTGCTCTTTTTCTGAATTGAAAAATTTCAAATTATATGGTTTAAAATTGGAATATTTTAGAGTGAAATTATATTTGAAATTTAATAAAAGCATTTAATCATAAATAAATATATATATATATATATTTATATTGAAAAAGTTTAATTTTTAATGTTATAAATCTGGATATTCTTAAATTTTAAACTAATTCCGAATCGTTTTGTACAATCAATAATTCTTTAATTTTTAATTCTGAAAGTACAATTTAAAGAATCATTTATTTTTTTTATATTCACAGTTGACGAACTAAAAATATTTTTTTTTAATAAAAAATCTTCGATTTTAAACGCTTCTAATTTTTAATTTTTTAAGTTTTTAAAGCTGCTTTTTAAAATTCTGTAAATTAAAATGTTTACTTACAAATTAAAAATGACAAATTTTTAAAGCGAAATTTGAAAAATTATTTATCCATTTTTTATATTTACAACTGACAAAATAATACTGGTTTTTATCCTAAAAATTTAACTTCAAACGCTTTTAATTATGCAAGTCTTCAAAACTGCACTTTAAGATTCTTAAATTTAAAAATATACGCTTAAAAATAAAAATCTAAAATGAAGAATTTTTATAGTAAACGATTTTTGATGAAAAAAATTCCAGGTCATTTCCCGGCTTGCAAGCATTTTTCTTGGTCAATAAAATTTTAAAAATCGAACTCAATTATAAACATTTTTCGATTAAAAGTAGTAAAAAATATAAACAAATTAAAGCATTCAAAGCGGAACTCTTGAATTTTAAACTTTTTAATTGAAGTTTAAACCTTTTTTAATTCAAAAATTGTACACGGATAAAATGGACGGCACTAACACTTTTCAATTGAACAATTTTAAATGAAATGCAGATAAACTGCAAAATTTATAACTTTTAGAAATTATAAAGTTCAAAGATTGAGATTAAGTTCCAAAATTATAAATCCACGTTAATATTTTTAGTATTCTAAAATAAAGAATCAAGCAAAGAACTTTAAAAATGTTCAAAATTGATATTATTTTAAGTAATTTTTGAGCTAGACACATTGAAAATTGAAAAATATTTTTTTTGAACCTAACAATTCATAAATTAGAAGTTAAATTATTTTCTTTTTAAATAGTTTAAGCATCTTTGTAGAGCTTTAAAATTTTATTTCGAAATCTTGAAGAAGTTATAAATTTTTCCAAATTTAAAATCATTTTTGAAATTATAAATTTCAATTTCTAAATAAAAATAGAACACTTATTTACACTTATTTAAAAAGATTTTTAAAATAATCAAAAAAGAACCTGGAAGATTGGAAGGAATTTTTTTTCATTTGCAGGATTTTCCAAAAATTGTAGGAAAAATTCGATTACATGAAAAATATATTTAGGAGTTCTGAAAAAAATGTTGAGACACTTCGTTTAAATTACTTGAAATCATTTCAAGTGTTTAATTAATTTTTAATATTTTCTAAACTTATAAATATCTCTTGAAATTACTTAAATTATTTCTACAAATAATAGGTTTTCAACTGTTATTTATACGTCAAAATTTAACAATGTCACTTAAAAATTATACATTTTTTTTAAATATAACAATTAAAAATTAGAACGTTCTTTGAAATTTTAGAAATTCAAAGCTTTTTATGTAAAAAAATTCAGTTCATATTATATTCTTTTTATAAAGTAATTTTTTTTTAATTAAATGAGTTAAAAATTGAATAATTTCGACTTAAACAATATTTTAAATTTAATAAAAGTCTTTAATTTCGACTATATTATTATGGAATTATTTTGATGTTAAAAATAGTTTATAAAATTTTAACCGTATGTTTACATTTTTTAATGGCTGAAAAAAATTAATAAAAATAATATTTTAATCAATTTATTTTAAAAAATAATATAAAGGAAGATATTTTTTTATTGAAAATTTCGTTCTCTAGAAACTTAATGTTTTATTAGTTAAAAATAAAGCGTCTGATTAAAAATTAATCGTTTTCGGTTGAAAATAAACTTTTTTTAAATTGAAAATTCACATTCTCGGGCTGAAAATGCAACTGTTTTGTAGAGAATTAAAACTGTTAAAATTTTTAAATTTTAAAACTGTCTTTAAATTTAAATATTTTTTATTGAACTAGAAACTGCTCAGTTGAAATATTAACTTCTCTGTTGAAAATTAATATTTTCGGTATGAAAATTCAAATTTTTTGTAGAAAAATACAATTTTCGACTCGAAAATGAAACAATTTGGTTATTGAAGCAGTTAAATGATGTGTGAAATAGTGAATTTTTCTGCTGAAATTTTCTTGTCAAGTTAGTTTATTAGTTAATTTCTTGAATTCTTATTAGCAAGAAAATTAAAAAATAAGTAAGTGCAGTTAAATATAATTAACCGTTAGAAAAAAACTCTAAACGGTTTTTCAAATTTTAAGAAAATCGAAAAGCATTTTTACTTTTTCAAAAAGGGACAATACAAAAAATAAGTAAGGTGTTTTCAGTGTTTATTGAAACTATTATTCTACTTAAATGTGAACCTAATTAATAGAAGCCGATAACAAAATCTACCTATTTTTGTTTGCAAGTAATTTATTTTTTATTGAAAAGTCTCATTTTATTTTTTTGGTCAAGAATTAGTTGTTTTTTTTTTATTAAAAATTTAATTATTTTGTAAAAAAATTCCACAATGTTTTATTAAATTTATCCTTTTCGGATGAAAATTGAAATATTTAACTTTTAGTTGAAAATTCATTTTTTTTGTAGAAAATTAATAATTTTTGAATAAAAAATCAACTGCTTGGTTGAAAATTAATGTGTTTTAATTGAACATTCAACTATTTTGTTGAAAGTTCGTCTTTTTCGTGGATTTCAACTGTTTTTTATTTAAAATTAAAATTTTTTGGGTGAAAATACATTTTTTTTAATAAATTTTTTTAACGGACAAATGCATCTATTCCAATTT
Source organism: Acraspis erinacei (assembly GCA_035041075.1). Classification (NCBI taxonomy): domain Eukaryota; kingdom Metazoa; phylum Arthropoda; class Insecta; order Hymenoptera; family Cynipidae; genus Acraspis; species Acraspis erinacei. Next base: position 59,405,474 of record JAWWLR010000158.1, on the reverse strand, counting down.
TGGTTACACATTTTTTAAAGTTGAAAATTCAAATATTTGCTTAAAAATGTATGCATTTCATTGAAAATTCATGTTCTATATAGGATTAATATTTTTTGGTTAAAAATGCAACTTCTTATCTGAAAATTAATCTGTTTTCATTGAAGATTCAATTATTTTGTTGAAAATTCATTTTTTTTAGATAATTTAACCCTTTTTTGTTGAAATCATGTATTTTGTTGAAAAATTGTTCTTTTATGGTAAACAATTAATCTTCTTGCTTGAAAATTTATCTTTTTGGTCAAAAATGCAACTATTTAGTTGATTTTTTTTATTAATTTTATTCACCGAAAACTTAAGTGTTTTTTATTTTAAAATTATTTATTTTTTTTTTAAATGAAAATTCAAATATTTGGTTGAAAATTGAAATACTTAAAATTGACAATTTAACTATCTTGTTGAAAATTCATCTTTTATGGCAGAAAATTAATCTTTTGTCCTAGAAAATTAATCTTCTTGCTAAAAAATTATCTTTTTTGTCGAAAATTGTGGAAAAAGTGTTTTTATGTTTTAAAAATTAATTTTTTTCCATCGAAAATTTGACTGATATTTTTGAATGTCAAATTAATCTTTTTTAAATTGAAAATTCAACTGCCTGGCTAAAAATTCCATATGAAATCGGTCTATTGGCAGTATTTTAATCCATAAAATTTGCCTTCATACTGAAAAATCAGCTATTTTATTCTTTTTTATTGAAAAATAATTCTTTTTACTTGAAAATGCAACTATATATGGTTGAACTATTCAATTTTTGGTTACAAATTTATTTATTTTAGTTGAAAATTAAATTACTTGTTTGAAAATAATGACATCAAATGTTTTTGATTTATAATAAAAATATATTATGGTTGAAATATCAACTATTACATTTTTCTTGCTTGAAAATTTATCTTTTTATTTAAAAAAAAAAAAGGATTTGGTTAAAAATATAACTATTTAACGAAAATTAATTTATTTTGTTTGAGGATTTAACTATTTTATTGAAAATTCGTCGTTTTTAGAACTATTTTCCGTTGAGAATTAATCTTTCTGGATTGAAAATAATTCTTTTTTGGTGAAGAATGCAACAAAGTTTTTTATTAAGAATTAAAATCTTTTTTTGGTTAAAAATTTAACTTTTTTCTGTTTGAAAATTAAACTATTTGGTCGAAAGTGCACCTATTTTTATTTAAAGTTTAATCTTTTTAGTATAAAGATTGAACTATTTGGTAGAAAATTATATACTTATTCCTAAATTTAATGATTTGAATAAAAATCAAGTTTTTTCTTGAAAATTCACCTCTTTGGGTCGTTTTGGGTTAAATTCCACTGTTTTTTATTAAGAATTAAAATCTGTTTTGGTCGAAATATCAACTACTTATTTTATTTTTTTTTCTTAGAAGATATTTTTCTTGATTGAAAAGAAGTTTTTAAGTTGAAAACTAAACAATTTGGTGAAAAATTTCAACTATTATGTTTCAATTTTATTTTTTTTATTTAAAAGTTAAATTATTTCGTTGAAAATTAGTTAATTTTTTGTATTCATACATTTTTGTATAAATTTAATATTTTTATGTTAAAAATGAAACTTTCTGGCAAAAATAATCTATGTTGGTTGAAGATTCAAGTATTTTATTGTTTTTAATTAAAAATAAAAGTATGTTTTGGTTGAAATATCATCTATTAAATTTTTTCGTTAATAATTCATCTTTATTGGTAGAATATTTAACTATTTTGTTGAAAATTCATGTTTTTCATTAAAAAAAAAATTGTGATAAAAAAACTGTCTTCGATTGAATAAAAAATTATTCGAAATAAGCTTATTTTTAATTTAAAAAATGTTGACTTATTTATCGAACACTAAGAGCACATATTTTCATGTAAATATCGGAAATTTTTTTCTTACTAAAAGTAAAAAAAGGTATAAAAATAGTGCAGGAATGAAGGACTATCATATATACAAAAAAATATAGAGAAATCAATAAGTGCAGAAAATATGAGATTAGAAAAATCGTCAAGAAAAAGTGAAACTTTAGAGCTTGAAAATTCCTAGCATACCTCATGCTTCCAATTTTATGGCAGTTAAACCAGTAAAACGAAGGTTGACACAATATCGAGACGGAATGCCTCTTGTAGAGTTAGTAGAGACTCTTCACTTGCAGAGAGATTCTTATTCTACATGAAAAACTATATGTGAAATCCATGCATTGAAATTAATATATTTTATGAGTAATTAACAAATTATGATGCATATGAATATGAATAAGAAATTAAAAACTTGAATTTCCAACCACAAAGATGAATTTTCAAAAAACAAGATCAATTTTCTATTAAAAAAAAATGCAATTTTTCAAGAAAAAGATTAATTTTTTTCAGGAAATAGATCAATTTTGAATTAAAGGAGACAAATTTTCAAACAAATTGTTGAATTTTAAACTAAAAAAAAATGATCTTTCAACCGAAAATGGAATAGTTACATTTCTAGTTAATAAAATAAATTCCTAGTTTTTCCCAGAAACGGGTTTTCCCTGTAAATCTGTGTGTATTTTAATTTAATTAATTTTTATATTTCCACATTCAAAGAATTCTTATCGTAATTATAATGTAATACAATAATTTAATTTACAGAATTATGTGAAAGCTTGTTAAATTATTGAAAATGAACGTCAATGTTTACTTAAACTTATTAGTTTAATTTAAAATCTTTTTTCCTTGAAATAATAAATATTTCTTTGAAATTTCGTTTTCTTTTTAGTCGAAAATTCATTTTTCTTTTTTAGAAAATTTATATTTTTGTTTGAAAATTCGACCGTTTTTTCTCTCTTTGGGTGAAATTTTAACAATTTCGTTTAAAATTATTTTTTGTATTTCAAAATTAATTTTTTCAATTGAAAAGTTAACTATTCCATTTTTGGTTGAAAATTTATATTTTTTAGTTGAAATTTTTTTTAATGCAACTGTTTTTTCTTTAAAATAAATTTGGTCGAAAACTAACTTTTTTATGGTTAAAAATTCATATTTTTCTGTTAAAAATTCAAATATTTTGTAGAAAATTTCAAAATTTGCCTGGCTTTTTTTCTAGACTGAAAAATCTTCCTTGGTAGAAAATGTAATTCTTTTGTTGCAAATTTGTTTTCTTATTGGTGTAAAAATAAAATTATTTGCTGAAAAAATCCTACTTTTATTGAAATTTTTTTAAATTAATGTTTTAAACTAATAATGTAACTTTTAAAATTTTTTATTGAAAAGTCGTCTTTATAATAGAAATAAAAATTTTTTGGTTAAAAATATTAATTTTTCATTCAGTATTCATCTTTTTTGTTCAACAATTTTATTCTTTTTTTTACTGAAAATTTTGGTTTTGTTTTTAAATTCATTTCTTTTCATACAAATGTTACCTTTTTTGATTAAAAATGTTATTATTTTTTGAAAATTAATCTCCTTCGGTTGGGGATTCAACTATTTTGTAGAAAAATCGCCCTTTTAAATATAAAATAATTTCTTCACTTGAAAATTCAATACTTTTATTAAAAATTCGTTTTTTTTTTGGTTTGTTAATTCATCTCTTTTCGTATAAATTTGATCTTTTGTGATGAAATTTCGTTTTTTTTTTTGAAGTTGAAAATGGATCTCCTTGAAAGAAAATGCAATATTTTTACATTAAATTTTCGGTAATTAAAGAGTTTTAAATTGAATTAAATAATTTCGTTGACATTTTTTTTTTTGCAAAATTTTGAATCGAAAAAAATCTTGGGGCTGAAAGACCTTGTTTTCCACGGCAAAATATTTGAAACCTATTTTTTTTATCAAAATATATATATTTTCATGAAATTTGGTCTACTTGAAAAATGAAAAAACCACTTGAAACTATGAAAAATTAATCCTGTTGCTTGAAAATTTTTTTTTTGTCAAAAATTGAACTTATTTGATGAAAAAAAGAATTATATTTTTTGGTTGTTTGTTAAAAATTCATTTTCTTTATCGAAAATTTATCTTTTTAATAGGAAATTCGTCTTTTTGGTCGAGTATTGAAATATTTTTGTGAAACATTAAACTATTTGATTGTGATATCGTTTTTTTTCGGTTAAAAATTAAATTGTTTCATCGATAATTTAACTGTCCTTTTGTTGAAAGTTCAACTATTTGTTTAAGAATTCAATTATTTCGTTGAAAATTAATCTAATTCGTTAAAAGTATAACAATTTGGTAAAAAATTGAACTATTTTATTGATTCTTTTTTTTTTAATCATTTTTTTTTACATTTTTGAATGTCAATTAATTTTTTTAAATTGAAAATTAAACTATCTGGTCGAAAATTAAACAATTTTGTTAAAAATTAATTATTCTGATTGAAGATTCTTCATTTTAGTTGAAAGTTCATCTCTTTGGTTAAAAATTTTATATGGAACCGGTAAATTGTCAATATTTTAATCCAGAAAAATTATGTTTCATACTGAAAAATCAGATATTTTATTTTTTTATAGAAACCTTATTTTTTAATTGAAAATTCAACTATATATGGTTCAAAATTCTTTTTTTGTATAGAATTAATTCTTTTAAAATAAAATTGGAACTATTCAATATTTGGTTAAAAATTTATTTATTTTAGTTGAAAATTGAACTATTTTGTTGATAAAGTTTTTTTTATTGTTTGAAAATTAATTTTTTTAAACGAAAATTTTAGTATGACATTTTTGATTGTCAATTTATTAATTTTATTAAATTGAAAATTCAACCACTTGGTTGAAAGTTAATCTATTTTGTAGAAAATTCATCAATTTTGCTAAAACTAATTTTTTTGGTTGAAGATTCTTAATTCTAGTTGAAAATTTATCTTTTTGATCAAAACTGGAACTGTTTAGTTAATTAAAAAAAATTTACCCCGAAAATTTAACTGTGCCATTTTTATTTATTTTTTTTTATTGAAAATTCAAATATTTGGTTAAAAATTTGTGTATTTTGTTGAAAAAGTTTTTTCTTTGTTTGAAAATTAATTTTTTTAAACGAAAATTTTAGTATGACATTTTTGATTGTCAATTTATTAATTTTATTAAAT
>JAWWLR010000158.1:59341754-59354853 GCA_035041075.1 Acraspis erinacei | reverse complement strand
TTAAAACAATTACTTTTTATCAAAATAGTTCATTTTCAACCAAGAAATATGAATTTCCTAGTAAAAAAATGAATTTTTAATCCAAAAGGAGTAATTTTCAACTAAGCGTAAAAATATTCCATAAAAAAAAATAACTTTTGAACAAATTACTTGAATTTTCAGCCCGAAAAAACGAATTTTCTAATAAAAAAAATGAATTTCTCTTCCAAAATGACAAATTTTCAACAAAAAAGTACAATTTCCTGTTAAAACAATTACTTTTTATCAAAATAGTTCATTTTCAACCAAGAAATATGAATTTCCTAGTAAAAAAATGAATTTTGAATCCAAAAGGTGGAATTTTCAACAAAACGTCTAAAATTTCTATAAAAAGTATAATTTTTTCAGAAATCAGTTGAATTTTCAACAAAATAATTAAATTTTCAAACAATTTATAAAATTGTCAACCAAAATTAATTAACTTTCAATAAGAAATAGTTCAATTTTCTTATTGGGTTCCATTATTTTATTTCGCATTTAATTGCAGAGAAAGAAAAAAATGGGGAAGTTACTTCAAAACGGGGAAAAATAGGAATTCTTTTAAAAATAGAAAAAGGGGGGAAAGAATATTAATTCTGGGTTATTCTATAATTCTGGATACATGAATTTCTGGTAATTAAAAAAAAAAATTTTATATTAGATATTTATATTTTATAAATAAATTAGAAATTATATAATTAATTTTAATTGTTTATTTTTTATTTATTTGTTTTTTATTTTTATTAATTATATAAAATTATATAAATATTTTATATTTATGTTTTGTATTTATATTTTGTCTTTATATTTTATATTTATATTGTGTATTTATATTTTGTATTTATATTTTGTTTTTTATTTTAAATTTATATTTCATATTTATATTTGATATATTTATATTAGCCCCCCTCCCCCCAAAACGAGGTTGTTACTTAATTAAGGATGGCCCCTTATAAATAGTAGATTTTTTAGCAAATTGTAATTATTTAAAAATAAAATCTGCAATATAAAAAATTTCAGATAGAGTTATATCATCTGAACAGTTGAGCGGGGTCCCTCTCTTAGTTTTAGCAAATAAACAAGATGTGCCTGATTGCATGGGCGTCCGAGAAGTGAAACCCATTTTCAACAGAAACGCGCATCTCATTGGACGAAGGGATTGCATGGTAATGCCTCTATCTGCTCTCAATGGGTACGTACAAAAAATTTCATAAAATTTAAATTTAAATTCGAATTGTTAAAAAAGTTTTTAAGAATGATTGCAAACATTTTTACCAATTTAAATCCCATCCATTTTCCACTTTTCTTTTCAATCATACCTTTTTTTTTAAATTAAACAGATCAATTTTCAATCAAAAAGTTGCATTCATTATCCGAAACATGGAATTTCTTCAAAAATATATATACGATTAGAACTAGGATTAATTTTTCTATAAGAAAATATATAATTTTTTAACCAAATAGTTTTAATTTACAACCAATCAGTTAAATTTTTAACAAAATAGTTCATCTTTCAGTTGAGAAATTTATTTTTCAGAAAGAAAAAACGAATTTTCAAGTTAAATTATGAATCTTTAACAAAAAGAAATAACATTTTTTTAAATAGTTCAATTAACAAGGAGTTGAATTTGAAATAAAGAATGTAATAGTTGATATTTAAAGCAAAAATATTCTTATTTGAAATTTAAAAAAAGTTGGATTTAACCAATGAGAAGAAATTTACAACAAAATTCTTGAATCCTGAATCAAAAAAAGATGATTTTTCAGCAAAATAGTTGCATCGATTAATTTTTAGTTCATAGTTTTTTCGTTTCTACACATTTTTAATGGAATATTTGAATTTTTAAACTAAAAAATGATTAATTTTCAACCGAAAATTAAGCAGTAAACATTACATTTAAGAGAATTAACTTTAAATTCAATAGAAAAAAGACATTTCTACAAAACAGCTTAATTCTTTAACAAATAGTTCAATTTTGTTATCACATTTTAGAATTTTCAAGCAACAAGACGAATTTTCTACCTAAAAATATGAATTTTCAACAAAAAAGTTCATTTTTGAACTAAGAAGGATGAATTTCCTGATAAAAATATTATTTTTCTAATCCAAAATGAGAAATTTTCAACAAAATATTTAAATTTTCTGTAAAAAAATGATTAATTTTTGTCAAAATAGTTGAATTTTAAACCCGAAAAAGGGAGTTTTTAACCAAGAAAGATCAATTTAAAAAAAAAATTGTAAAAATTTTCAAACAAGAAAGTTTGTTTTCAATCAAGAAAGATGAATTTCCATGATAAAAAAATGCAATTTTAATCCAGAAGGACGAATTTTCAATACTCAAGTTAAATTTTCTATAAAAAGAATAATACTTTTTATAAAAATACATAATAAAAGTTTAAACCCGAAAAAATGAGTTTTCAACAATAAAGTTCATTTTTTCCCAAGAAATATCAGTTTTCAACAAAATAATAGAATTTTGAAAAAAAATTCCTTTCTAAACAAAAGAAGGTGAATTTTTTATTTAAAAAATTAATTTCCCTTCCAAAATAAAAAATTTTCCAAAAAAAAGAAAAATTTTCTGTAAAAAATTACTTTTTATCAAAAGAGTTGCATTTTAAACCCGAAAAATGAATGTTTTAATAAAAAAGTCAATATTTTAACTATTAAATATCAATTTTCAAAAATATGGTCTAATTTTTTACCAAAAAGTTTATTTGAAACCAACAAAGATAGATTTCCTAATAAAAAAGTTAATTTTTGATTCAAAATGGCAAATTTTCAACAAAAAATACATTTTTTTAATTAAGAAATATCAATTTTCAACCAAATGGTCGAAATTACAAAAATAAAAGTCCTTTTTAAACCAAAAAAGGTGAATTTCCTAATAAAAAAAATTAATTTCCCTTCCAAAATGACAAATTTTCAACAAAAAAGTTAAATTTTCTATAAAAAAGATTACATTTCACCAAAATAGTTGGATTTTAAACCCGAAAAAAGGAATTTTCAACAAAAGAGTCCATTTTTTAATCAAGAAATATCAATTTAAAAAAAATGGTCGAATTTTTAAACAAAAAAGTTCATTTTTCACCAAGACAGATGTATTTCCTAATAAAAAAAGAAATGAATTTTCAATCAAAAATTTTTTTTTCAGCAATGCAGTTGAATTTTCTATAAAAAAGATTCCTTTTTACAAAAATAGTTGAATTTTAAACTTTTAAATTTAAAATTGGACTTTTTGGTTTGAAATTTTTTAATTTTCAGGTTCAAAATTAAACTATTTTGTAAAAAATTCATCTTTTTGGCTTAAAAATTTAATTATTTGATTGCAAATGAACTTTTTTGTTAACAATTTATTATTTTTGGTTTTAAAATTCAACTACTTGATTCAAAATTAACTTTTTTGTTTAAAATTCATATTTTCGGATTCAAAATTAAACTGTTTTGTAGAAAATTCTACTTTATGTTTAAAAAATTCTAGTATTATTGAAAATTAACTTTTTTATTTAAAATTCATATTCTCGGGTTCAAAATTATACTTTTTTTAAAAAAATCGACTTCTTGACATGAAAATTCAAACTTTTATTTTTAAAATTAAATTTTTTGTTAACAATTTTTAATTTTTGCTTGAAAATTCTAGTTTTTAGTTTGAAAATTCAACTATTTGATTGAAAATTAACTTTTTTGTTAAAATTTAAATTTCGGGGTTCAAATTTAAACTGTTTTGTAAAAAATTCGTCATTTTGGCTTGAAAATTCATAAACTTTTGGTCTAAAAATTTAACTTTTTGATTTGAAAACTCAATTATTTGATTGCAAATTATATTGTTTGGTTAAAAATTTACATTTTCTGGTTGAAAAGAAAATATAATTCAACTGTTTTTAAGAAAATTGGTCTTTTTGGTTTGACAATTCAACTGCTTGATTGCAAATTTCTTTCTTGTTTAAACTACATATTTTCGGGTTCAAAATTCAACTGTTTTATAAAAAATTCGTCTTTTTGGCTTTAAAATTAAAATTTTGTTTTGAAAATTCAATTATTTGATTCCAAATTACCTTTTTTGTTAAAAATTTAAATTTTCTGGTTGAAAAGAAAATATAATTCAACTGTTTTGAAGAAAATTGGACTTTTTGTTTTGAAAATTATACTATGATTGAAAGTTAAATTTGTTTGAAATTGTATATTTTCGGGTTCAAAATCAAAATGTTTTGTAGAAAATGCGACTTTTTTGTTTATAAATTAAACTGCTTTGTAAAAAATTCGCCTTTTTGGCTTGAAAATTCAACTTTTTGGCTTGAAAATTTAATGATTTGATTGAAAATGAAATTTTTTGTTGAAATTTTTTTATTTTTTCTTGAAAATGATAATTTTTGGTTGAAACTGAACTTTTTTGTTAAAAATATAAATTTTGGGGTTAAAAAAAAGAAACTTTTTTGTAGAAAATTTTTCTTTTTGGTTTGAAAATTATACTATGACTGAAAATGAATTTTTCTTGAAAATTCAAATTTTCAGGTTAAAAATTAAACTGTTTGGAAGAAATATGGACCTTTTGGTTTGAAAATTCAAGTTTTTGGTTTGAAAATTCAATTATTTGTTTGCAAATGAACTTTTTTGTTAGCAAATTTTAATTTTTGCTTAAAAATTCAAGTTTTTGGTTTGAACATTCAACTATTTGATTGTAAATTAACTTTTTTGTTTAAAATTCATATTTTCGGATTCAAAATTAAACTGTTTTCTAAAAAATTCGTCTTATTGGCTTAAAAATTCTAACCTGTGTTCTAAAAAGTCAACTTTTTGGTTTGAAAATTCAATTCCTTGATTGCAAATAAACTTTTTTCTTAAAATTAAAATTTTCGGGTTGAAAAAAATATAATTCAACTGTTTTGTAGGAAATTTTACTTTTTGGTTTGAAAATTATACAATGATTGAAAATTAGCTTTCTTTAAAAATTTATATTTTTGAGTTCAAAATCAAACTGTTTTGTAGAAAATTCGTATTTTTGAATTAAAAATTCAACTTTTTGGTTTAAAAAATCGACTATGAATATTTGTTGAAAATTAATATTTTTTGGTTAAAAATTTTAATTGTTTTGTAAAAAAATAGCCTTTTTGGCTTAAATAGTCAAACTTTTGTCTTGACAATTCAAGATTTTGGTTTGAAAATTCAATTATTTGATTGCAAATAAACTTTTTTGTTGAAAATTCAAATTTTCAAGTTGAAAAGCGAAAGAAAATTAACTTTTTTTACTTCTAAATTTTGGCTTGCAAAATCTATTTTTTGATTTAGCAAATTTAACTATTTTGTTGAAAATTCCCTTTTTTTTTAAAAAAATTGAAATTTTCGGTTTGAAAAAGGAAAGAAAATTAAACTTTTTGGCTTGAAAATTCAAACTTTTGTTTTGAAAATCGGACTTTTTGGTTTAAAAATTAACTTTTTTTGAAAATTCGTATTTTCAGGTTCAAAATAAAACTATTTTATAAAAAATTCGTCTTTTTGGCTTTAAAAAATTCAAATTTTTGGTTAAAAAATTTAACTATTTGATTGAAAATGAAAAAGCTTACAATGAAACTTTTTTGTAGAAAATTCGTCTTTTTGGGTTGAAAATTCAAATTTTTGGCTTAAAAAATCCACTCTTTGGGTTGAAAATTCCACTATCTGATTAAAAATGAAAATAAAACTGTTTTTCAGAAATTCTTTCTTTTTTCTTTGAAAATTCAACTATTTGATTGAAAATTACCTTTTTTCTAAAATTAATATTTTCGGGTTGAAAATTAAACTTTTTTGTAGAAAATTCGTCTTTTTTGTATTCAAATTCCATTTTTTTGCTTGAAAATTCCACTTTTTGGTTTAAAAATGCATCTGTTTGTTTGAAAATGAAAAAACTTAAAATTAAACTGTTTTGTAGAAAATTCGTATATTTTGTTCTTGAAAATTAGTCTTTTTGGGTTTAAAATTCAACTATTTTGATTAAAAAATAAACTTCTTGCTTAAAATTAATATACCCAGGTTTAAAATTAAACTGTTTTGTAGAAAACTTGTATTTTTCGCTTAAAAATTCAACTATTTTGATTGAAAATAAACTTTTTTGTTGAAAATTCAAATTTTCAAGTTGAAAAAGGAAAGAAACTTAACTTTTTTATATTCTAAATTTTGCTTGAAAATTCTACTTTTTCGTTTGAAAATTCAATTATTTGATGCAAATGACTTTTTTGTTAAAATTTAAATTTTCGGTTTGACAAAAAGATAATTAAACTGTTTTATAGAAAATTTGACTTTTTGGTTTGAAAATTATACTATGATTAAAAATGAATTTTTTTGAAAATTCATATTTTTGGTTTCGAAATGTAACTTGTTTTGTAGAAAATTTTTATTTTTGACTTAAAAATTCAACTTTTTGGTTTAAAAATTCGACTATGAAAATTTGTTGAAAATTAATATTTTCAAGTTAAAAAATAAACTGTTTTGTGAAAAATTAGCCTTTTTGGCTTGAAAATTCAACATTTTGGTTTGAAAATTAATATTTTTGGATTCAAAATTAAACTGTTTTATAAAAAATTCGTCTTTTTGACTTTAAAAAAATCAAATTTTTGGCTTCAAAATTCAACTTTTTGGTTTAAAAATTCAACTATTTTATTGAAAAGGAAAAAATGAAAATTAAACTGTTTTGTAGAAAATTCGATCTTTTGGGTTGAAAATTCAATTAATTGGTTAAAAATTAAACTTCTTGATTAAAATTAATATATCCAGGTTGAAAATTAAACTCTTTTCTAGAAAATTCAACTTTTTGCTATTGATAATTCTACTATGATTAAAAATTAACTTTTTTGTTTTAAAATTCATATTTTCGGGTTCAAAATTAAACTGTTTTATAAAAAGTTTGTCTTTTTGGCTTGAAAATTCAACTATTTGATTGAAAATGAACTTTTTTGTTGAAAATTAATATTTTTGGGTTCAAAATTAAACTTTTTTGTAGAAAATTCGTTTTTTTGGCTTGAAAATTCAACTTTTTGGTTTGATAATTCAACCATTTTGATTGAAAATGAACTTTTTTGTTGAAAGTTAATAATTTTTGGTTCAAAACTAAACTTTTTTGTAGAAAATTCAAATTTTTGGCTTGAAAATTCAACTATTTGTTTGAAAATGAAAAAACTTAAAATTAAACTGTTTTGTACAAAATTGGTATTTTTGACTTTAAAAATTAAAATTTTTGGCTTGAAAATTCAACTTTTTGGTTTGATAATTCAACCATTTTGATTGAAAATGAAAAAATGAAAATTAAACTGTTTTGTAGAAAATTCGATCTTTTGGGTTGAAAGTTCTACTATGATTGAAAATGAACTTTTTTGTTCAAAATTCACATTTTCGGGTTCAAAATTAAACTGTTTTATAAAAAATTCATCTTTTTGGCTTGAAAATTCAACTTTTTGATTTAAAAATTCAACTATTTGATGGAAAATGAACTTTTTTGTTGAAAATTCGCCTTTTCGGTTAAAAAATTAAATTAAATTATTAAAAATTAACTTTTTCCTTGGACGTTCAATTATTTTGTAGAAAAATTGTGGTTTTCGTTTGAAAATTCAAAATTTTGTCTCGAAAATTCAACTATTTGATGGAAACTCAGTTATTTGATTGAATATGAACTTTTTTGTTGAAAATTAATATTTTTGGGTTCAAAATTAAACTTTTTTGTAGAAAATTCGTCTTTTTGGATTGAAAATTCAAATGTTTTGCTTGAAAATTCAACTTTTTTATTTAAAAATTCAACTTTTTGATTGAAAACTTTTAAACTTTTGGCTTTGAAATACAACTTTTTGGTTTAAAAATGCAACTATTTGATTGAAATTGAACTTTGTTATTGAAAATTCATATTTTCGGGTTCAAAATTAGTCTTTTTTGTAGAAAATTCGTGTTTTTTGTTTGAAAATTCAACTATTTGATTGTTAATTCGTGTTTTTGATTTGAAAACATACTTTTTAAAATGAAAATTCAAATTGTTTTGTTGAAAATTTATTTTTTTATTAAAAATTTATTTTCTTTTGACTGAAAATTTAATCTTTTTGTAGAAAATTCGTTTTTTTTGCTTGAAAATTCCTCTTTTTGGTTTAACATTCAACTCTTTTGATTGAAAATGAAGTTTTTTGTTGAAAATTAATATTTTTGGGTTCAAAATTAAATTTTTTCGTAGAAAACTCGTCTTTTTGGATTGAAAATTCAACTTTTTGGTTTAAAAATTCAACTATTTGATTGAAAATTCAATTCTTTGATTGCAAATAAACTTTTTTGTAGAAAATTCAAATTTTCAAGTTGAAAAAATAAAGAAAATTAACTTTTTTTATATTTTAAATTTTGGCTTGAAAATTCTACTTTTTGGTTTGGCAAATTCAACTATTTGGTTGAAAATTCACTTTTTTGTTGAAAATTGAAATTTTCGGGTTGAAAAAGAAAAAGAAAATTAAACTTTTATGTAGAAAATTTGAATTTCTGGTTTGAAAATTATACAATGATTGAAAATTAACTTTTTGTGAACATTTATATTTTCTAAAAAGACGAATTTTCAAAAAAATAAATAAATAAAATACATGAAATTTTAACCAAATAGAATTAAATCGACTGGATTTTTGGGAAAAGTAATCCGGCAATTATTTCAAAAGAAGACCTAGAAAATATGCAAAAAGTCATTGAATTTGGAAAGCCGGCATTTGTAGCAATCCTCTTCTCCAAAACTTTTTTCAATTTTGGTCAAAATTTGATGAAATTCTCATTTTTTTCTCTCTTTATTAATTAAATAGCGAAGGTGTCGACGAGGGAATTCACTGGTTGGTTGATTGCGTGAAAAGAAACAGCGATGTGCGTGCCCCTCGGAATCAAGACGACAATAGCTTATCGTAAATCTGGACTTGAAATATTCTTACTTCCTCTAAGTACTTACAGTATTAAGTATTTAAAAAATAACTTCACATTTCTTTGCAACGTTTCTGTTGAAAAATGTCCTGTCAAACTAATATTTTATACCTTGATTGAATTGTTATATTGTTTAAATAATGCGCGATTGTATTGGTTTTAGTATTAAATATTTTTCTACAGAAAGTTCTATAGAAAATTCGTGTTTCTGGTTTGAAAAATCGTCTTTTACGGTTGAAAATAAAGTTCGTTATTAAAAATTAAATTGTTTTGTTGATAATTCGTGATTCTGATTTGAAAATTAGTCTCTTTTGGTTGAAAATTGAGCTTTTTTTATTTAAAAACGCAATCGCTTGGTTGAAAATTAATTTATTTTGTCGAAAAATTGTGTTTTTGGTTTGAAAATTCGTCTTTTTAGGTTGAAAATTCAACTATTTGAGGGAAAATCAACTTTTTTGTTGAAAATTAATATTTTTGGGTTCAAAATTAAACTGTTTTGTAGAAAATTCGCTTTTTTGGTTAAAAAATTTAATTATATGATTAAAAATTACCTTTTTCCTTGGATGTTCAATTATTTTGTAGAAAAATTGTGTTTGTAGTTTGAAAATTCAAAATTTAAACTTTTGCCTTGAAAATTAAACTTTTTGGTTTGAAAATTCAACTATTTTATTGAAAACGAAAAAAAAACTAAAAATTAAACTGTTTTGTAGAAAATTCGTATTTTTTGTTTGAAAAATCGTCTTTTTGGGTTGATAATTTCACTATTTGAGTAAAAGTTTAATTTCTTGTTTAAAATTCATATGTCCTGGTTTAAAATTCAACTATTTAATAGAAAATTCCTATTTTACGGTTTAAAATAAACTTCGTAATTAAAAATTAAATTGTTTTGTTGAAAATTCTTGATTCTTATTTGAAAATTAGGCTCTTTTGGTTGAAATTTCAGCTTTTTTTATTTAAAAAAGCAATCGCTTGGTGGAAAATTAATCCGCTTTGATTGAGGATTCAACTATTTTGTTGAAAATACATGTTTTTTAATAAAAATTAACCTATTTCTTGGATACTCAATTATTTTTCAGAAAATTCGTGTTAATGGTTTTAAAATTTTTCTTTCAGAAATTATCATCCTTTTTTTTAGAAATCGCCTTTTAGGTTGAAAAAAAAAATTTCATGAAAATTCAACTACCTCGTGGAAAATTAACTACTTGTAGAAAATTCGTCTTTTTGGTTAAAAAATTTAATTATTTGATTAAAAATTCACTTTTTTCTGGGATATTAAATTATTTTGTAGAAAAATGGTGTTTTTTGTTTGAAAATTCGTCTTTTTAGGTTGAAAATTCAAGTATTCGATTAAAAATTCACTTTTTCCTGTTATATTCAATTATTTTGTAGAAAATTCGTCTTTTTGGGTTGGAAATTCTAATTTTTGCCTTGAAAATTCAACTTTTTAGTTTGAAAATTCAACTATTTGATTGAAAATGAAAAAAATTAAACTTTTTTGTTTGAAAATCGTCTTTTTGGTTTGAAAATTCGTCTTTTTAGGTTGAAAATTCAACTATTTGATTGAAAATTAACTTTTTTCTTGAAAATTAATATATTTGGGTTCAAAATTAAACTGTTTTGCGGAAAATCTGTCTTTTTGGTTTAAAAATTAAAGTATTTGATTAAAAATTCACTTTTTCCTGGGGTATTCAATTATTTTGTAGAAGAGTTGTGTTTTTTGTTTGAAAATTCGTCTTTTTGGATTGAAAATTCAACTATTTGATTGAAAATGAAAAAAAAAACTGAAAATTAAACTGTTTTGTAGAAAATTCGTATTTTTTGTTTGAAAAATCGTCTTTTTGGGTTGAAAATTCCACTATTTGAATAAAGTTTTAATTTGAGGTTTAAAATTCATATATCCGGGTTTAAAATTCAACTATTTAATTGAAAATTCCTATTTTACGGTTGAAAATAAACTTCGTTATTAAAAATTAAATTGTTTTGTTGAAAATTCTTGATTCTTATTTGAAAATTAGTCTCTTTTGGTTGAAAATTCAGCTTTTTTTATTTAAAACCGCAATCGCTTGGTTAAAAATTAATGCGCTTTGGTTGTGGATTCAACTATTTTTTTGAGAATTCATGTTTTTTAATCAAAATTAACTTATGTCTTGGATATTCAATAAATTTTGCAGAAAATTCGTGTTTCTGGTTTTGAAATTCAACTATTTAATTGAAAATTCGTCTTTTTCGGTTGAAAATGAATCTATTTGGTTGAAAATAAACTTCGTTATTAAAAATTAAATTGTTTTGTTGAAAATTCTTGATTCTTATTGGAAAATTAGTCTCGTTTGGTTGAAAATTGAGCTTTTTTTATTTAAAAACGCAATCGCTTGGTTACAAATTAATCCGCTTTGTTTGTGGATTCAACTATTTTGTTGAGAATTCATGTTTTTTAATAAAAATAAACTTATTTCTTGGATATTCAATAAATTTTGCAGAAAATTCGTGTTTCTGGTTTTAAAATTCAACTATTTAATTTAATATTCGTCTTTTTCAGTTGAAAATTAATCTATTTGGTTGAAAATAAACTTCGTTATTAAAAATTTAATTATTTTGTTAAAAATTCAAGTTTTTAAATAAAAATTAACTTATTTCTTGGATATTCAATTAATTACCAGAAAAATAATGTTTCTGGTTTGAAAATGTTTCGTTCAGAAATCATCCTTTTTATTTAAAAATCGCCTGTTAGGTTGAAAAAAAAATTTCATTAAAATTCAACTACTTGGTGAAAAATGAACTACTTGTAGAAAATTCGTCTTTTTGGCTTGAAAATTCAACTTTTTTGTTTTGAAAATTAATTTTTTTACTAAAGATTTAGCGATTCCATTTTTGTTTAAAATTAAACTGTTTTTTTGTTTATTTAAAATCGAGACATTATTTGATTGAATTGTCAACTAACTCTTTTGATTGAAAATGAAGTTTTTTTTTGAAAATTAATATTTTTGGGTTCAAAATTAAACTTTTTTGTAGAAAATTCTTCTTTTTGGCTTGAAAATTCAACTTTTTGGTTTAAAAATTCAACTATTTGATTGAAAATTTTTAAACTTTTGGCTTTAAAATACAACTTTTTGGTTTAAAAATTCAACTATTTGATTGAAATGAAACTTTGTTCTTGAAAATTCATATTTTCGGGTTCAAAATTAATCTTTTTTGTAGAAAATTCGTGTTTTTGGTTTGAAAATTCAAATATTTGATGGAAAATAATCTTTTCTGTTGAAAATTAATATTTTTGGGTTCAAAATTAAACTTTTTTGTAGAAAATTCTTTTTTTTGGTTTGAAAACTCGTCTTTTTGGCTTAAAAATTCAACTTTTCGGTTCGAAAAGTCAATTATTTGATTGAAAATTCAACATTTTGGTTGGAAAATTCAAGTATTTCATTGAAAATGAACTTTTTTGTTGAAAATTAATATTTTTGGGTTCAAAATTAAACTGTTTGGTATAAAATTCGTCTTTTTGTTTGAAAATTCAACTATTTGATTGATAATTCGTATTTTTGGTTTGAAGAAAATCTATTGAAAATGAAAATTCAAATTATTTTGTTGAAAATTTATTTTGTTGTTAAAATTTTTTTTTCGATTGAAAATTCAATCGTTTTGTAGAAAATTCGTTTTTTGGCTTGAAAATTCAACTTTTTGGATTAAAATTCAACTCTTTTGATTGAAAATGAAGTGTTTTGTTGAAAATTAATATTTTGGCGTTCAAAACTAAACTGTTTTGTAGAAAATTCAACTGTTTTATTGAAATTTAATTTTTTTGTTGAAAATTAATATTTTTGGGTTCAAAGTTAAACTGTTTTATAAAAAATTCGTCTTTTTGGTTTAAAAATTTAACTTTTTGATTTAAAAATGCAACTATTTGATTGAAATTGAACTTTGTTGTTGAAAATTCATATTTTCGGGCTCAAACTTAATCTTTTTTTTAGAAAATTCGTGTTTTTTGTTTGAAAACTCAACTATTTGATTGATAATTCGTGTTTTTGGTTTTAAAACAAACCTTTTAAAATGAAAATTCAAATTTTTTGTTGATAATTTACTTTTTTGTTAAAAATTTATATTTATCGATTGAAAATTTAATCGTTTTGTAGAAAATTCGTGTTTTTTGTTTTGAAAATTCAACTATTTGATTGAAACTAACTTTTTTGT
>JAWWLR010000158.1:59312087-59322400 GCA_035041075.1 Acraspis erinacei | reverse complement strand
ATTTTAAATCTAAAAACAGGAATTTTAAATCCAAAAAGATGAATTGTGTATAAAGCAGTTACATTCTCCACTCGAAAATATTGATTTTTAACAAATAGTTTATTTTCAACTAAATAGTTCATTTTTCAAGTAAATAGATTACTTTTCTACCACATTGTTGAATTTTTAATCTAAAAATACGAATTTTAAATCCAAAAAGATGTATTTTTTATAAAGCAGTTGAATTTTCCACTCGAAAATATTGATTCCTAACAAATAGTTTATTTTCAACTACATAGTTTAATTTTCTACCACATTGTTCAATTTTTAATCCAAAAAATGAACTTTTTATGAAACAGTTAAATTTTCCACCCGAAAATATGGATTTTTAACAAAAAAATTAATTTTTAACCAGAAAATATGAATTTCCAACAAAAAGTTAATTTCAAACCAATTAGTTGAATTTTCAACCAAATTGTTAATTTTTCAACTAAATAGTTTAGTTTTCTGCCACATTAAAAAAAATTTTATCTAAGAAGATGAATTTTTTATGAAACATTTTAATTTCCGGCCCGAAAATATGCATTTTTAACAAAAAATTAATTTTAAAACAAATATGTGAAATTTCAACCACAAAATATGAATTTCAACTATTGAAATTTTTATTCGAAAAGATGGAATTTTAACAAACAAAAAAGTAATTTTTAACCAGAAAATATCAATTTCCAAAAAAAAGTTCATTTTAAACCAAATAGTGGAATTTTCAACCAAATTGTTAAATTTGCAACTAAATAGTTTCATTTTCTACCAAATTAAAAGAAAATTTTATCTGAAAAGATGCATTTTTTATGAAACAGTTTAATTTTCCGCCCGAAAATATGCATTTTTAACAAGAAAGTTAATTTTGAAAGTGGAATTTTTTATCAACCTTTTCAACTTTCTACCATATCGTGGAATTTTGAAGCAAAAAAAAAACGATTTCAAACAAAATAGTTCAATTTTCCACCCAAAAAATATTAAGTTAAAAAAAAAATGTGTAACTAAATTCATGAATAAAAGGTGAAAATTGTAGACCAAAAAGACGAATTTTCAACAAAAAGTTTAATTTTCCACCCGAAAATGTGAATTTTTAACCAAATATTTGAATTTTCAACCAGAAAATATGAATTTCCAACAAAAAAATTAATTTTAAACCAAATAGTGGAATTTTCAACAAGAAAAGATGAATTTCCAACAACAAAAACTTAATTTTAAACTAAATAGTGGATTTTTCAACCAAAGTTTAAAATCCGCAATTAAATAGTTTAAATTTCTACCACATTGTTGGATTTTAAATCTAAAAACAGGAATTTTAAATCCAAAAAGATGAATTGTGTATAAAGCAGTTACATTCTCCACTCGAAATATTGATTTTTAACAAATAGTTTATTTTCAACTAAATAGTTTAATTTTTTACCACATTGTTCAATTTTTAAACCAAAAGATGAACTTTTTATGAAACAGTTAAATTTTCCATCCGAAAATGTGAATTTTTAACCAAATATTTGAATTTTCAACCAGAAAATATGAATTTCCAACAAAAAAGTTCATTCTGAAAGTGGAATTTTCAACCAAATTGGTCAACTTTCTACCATAATCTTGAATTTTGAAGCCAAAAAGCCGATTTAAAAAAAAGTTTAATTTAAAACGAAAAAATAATAATTTTCAAGAAAAGAATTAATTTTTAACTAACGACATGAAGCGTCTCGAAAAATGTTGAAATCTATGGCCAAAGAGATGATTTTTCATCAAAAAATATAATTTTTATATCGGAAATAGGAACTTTCAAGAAAAAACAAGTAAAATTTTTATCAAAAGTAAAATTTTAAGAAAAAGAGATTAATTTTTTATAAAGCAGTTGAATTTTCGACTTGAAAATATAAATTTTTAAAAACAACAAAAATAATTTTTAAACAAACATTTGAGTTTTGAAAGAAATAGTGTAATATTCTGCTAAAACTGTTGAATTTTTAAGCCAAAAAGACGAGTTTTCTACAAAACAGTTTGATTTTTAAACGAGAAATATGAATTTTTCAACAAAATAGTGAAGTTTCTAAAAATCTGCTGAATTTTCAGCAAATAAGTTAATTTTGAATAAAATTGTTACATTTTCATCTAAATAGTTGAATTTTGAACCAAATTGTTAAATTTTGAACAAAACTGTTGGAACTTTGAAACTAAAAAGACTATTTTAAACAAATTAATTCAGTTTTTAATCCAAGAATATGAAGTTTAAACGAAAAAAATAATTTTTCACTTAACATTTAAATTTTAAACCAAATGCGTGAATTATCTTTAAAAATATTGAAATTTGTATGCAAGAAAGATGAATTTTCAATAAAAATTTTTAATTCTAACCCGGAAATATGAACTTTTAAGACAAAAGTTAAATTTCAACCAGAGCAGATTAATTTTCAATAATAAAAGATGGGTTTTTCATAAAACAGTTGAATTTTCCACAAAAAATTATGAGCTCTAAAAAATTTTAACCAAAAATATGAATTTGGAACCAAATAATAAATTTTCTAAAATCAGTTAAATATTAAACGAGAAAATATTAATTTAATATTTATTTTTTAATCAAATAGTCTAAAAGTACGAATTTTAAATCCAAAAAAATGAATTTTTTTATAAAATAGTTGAATTTTCCGCCCGAAAATATGGATCTTTAACACAAAAAGTAATTTTCAACCAAATAGTTAAATTTTAAACTAGATAGTTAAAATTTAAACTAAATAGTTTAATTTTCTACTATAATCTTGAATTTTTAATCCAAATAGATGAATTTTTGTACGAAAAATTTGAATTTTACACCCGAAAATATGAATTTTTAACCAAATATTTCAAGTTTCAACCACAAAATATGAATTTTTAACAAAAAATCAATTTTTAATCAAACATTTCAAATTTCAACCACAAAATATGAATTTCCAACAAAAAAATTAATTTTAAAAGTGGAATTTTTAACCAAATGGTTAAACTTTCTACCATATTGTTGAATTTTGAATTGACATAATTTATGGACTAAATAATAATATTTCAAATAAAAATCAATGTTAATTTTTATTTATTTCAAAATATAAGGTTTTAAGACTTGAAAACTTTTTTTTTTTTTTTTAAGAAAATAAAGTTAAACTTCCACTGAACACTTTTTAATTTAAAACTACACATATTGTGTTGGATTAAAATATTTTAGGCCCTGTCACAAATGAAATATTTAATCCGATAGTTTCGGATTTTTAAAATACATATTAATAAGGCGATATTATTTACAGGTACCCTGCACACTTTGGTCAACTAGAATGCTTAAAATTAATAGCCTCGCCAAGGTTTACTGACAAACGTATCGGTTACTTAGGAGCGATGCTGCTTCTCGACGAGCGGCAAGATGTCCATCTTCTGATCACAAATTGTTTGAAAAAGTAAGAAGAAACAATCTTTAATTGATCCACTAAACTCTGAACGTTACCATTTTAATTGTTCTATTTTTATCGTTTTTAATTTTATGTTAAATTTTTTAATTTTCCTTTATAAGTAACAGTTAAATAATTATTCATTTAGAAAATAAAAAAATCGTGGAGATTTAAGAGATATTTCGAGTTTTTAAAAAGAGTAAACAATTATTGGAAACTTGAAACGATTAAAAATATTTTTTTTAACAAAATGAAGATTTTTGAAGATTTTCAAGAATTTTGAAAGGTTTAATAAATTTAACAAATTTTTATCAAGATTTCTAGGAAAGTTGAAAGTGACTGTTTTATTTTGAAAAATTAATTTAAAAAGAATATTTTAAAATATATTTCAAAAAATGTTCAAAATTGTAAAAATGACTGAAATATTTTAAGGAATTTTTTTATTATGCAGGATTTATCAGAAGTTTTAGGAAAATTTTGATTGATTTGAAATGATATTTAGACGTTTTAAACAAATATCAAAAATAAATAAAAATTTGATGATTCAAAACAAAATGTAGATTTTTTAAGATTTTGACTTAAAATTGTGAAGTTTTTCAAGTATTTTGAAAGGTTTAAAAAAGAGAAAAAAAATTTATTAGGATTCCTAGGAAAATTGAGTCATTTTTTATTGTGAAAAATTAATTTTAGGAGAATATTTCAAATGATTTCGAAAATTTTTTTAAATTGTCAAAAGAAAACTGAAAGATTTTAAGGAATTTTTTTATTGTGCAGGTTCTATTGGAAGTTTTATAAAATATTTGAATTAGTTTCAAAAATATTTAGAAAATTGTAAAAAAAAAAATCAAAAATAATTAAAAATTTGAAGATTCCAAATAATTTAAAACAAAATGTAGATTTTTAATGATTTTGAAGTAGAAATTTGAAGCTTTTCAAGCATTTTGGAGCTTAAAAAAAATTTATTAAGATACCTAGGAAAATTGGAAGTAATTTTTTATTTTGAAAAATTAATTTTAAGCGAATATTTAAAAAGATTTCAGAAAATTTACAAAATTGTAAAAAAATAGTCTGGAGGATTTTAAGACATTTTTTATCATGCAAGATTTATTTAAATTTTCGGGAAATATTCCATTTATTTTAAAAGCTATTTTAAAGTTTCGAGGAAATTTCAAAAATGATGTAAAATTTGAAAATTCAATAAAATGTAAAACAAATTTAGATTTTTAATGATTTTAAAATAAAATTTTAAAGATTTTCAAACATTTTGAAAGGTTTATAAAACTAATAAATGTTTATTAGAAATCCTAGGAAAATTGAAAGTAATTTTTTATTTTGAAAAATTAATTTTAAGAGAATATTCAAAATAATTTATGATAATAATGAAACATTTTAAGGCATTTTTTATCCTGCAGGATTTATTCGAATTTTTAGGAAAATTTTAATTCAATTGAAAAGATATTTAGAAGTTTTGAATATATTTCGAAAACAATTTAAAACTTGAAAATGTTTTAACAAATTTAAAAAGAAATGTAGATGTAGAAATGTAGAAAACATAGTTAAAAATTTTAATTAGGAAAACTGTAAGTAATTTTGTATTTTGAAAAATTAATTTTAACGAAATATTTAATAAGATTGAAGAAAATCTCCAAAATTGTAAAAAAAAAAAAACGGGAAGATTTTAAGGCATTTTTTATTAAGCAGGTTTCATTGGAAGTTTCATAAAATATTTGAATTAGTTCAAAAAATATTTAGAAGTTTGTAAAAAGAAATAATTAAAAATTTGAAAAGTTTCCAAAAAATGTAAAATAAAATGTAGATTTTTAATGATTTTGAAATAAAACTTTGAAACTTTTTAAGCATTTTGAAAGGTTTAAAAAACTAATAAATGTTTATCAGGATTCCTAGGAAAATTAAAAGTAATTTTTTAATTTGAAAAATAAATTTTTAGAGCATATTTAAAATAATTTACGAAATTGTAAAATAGAATCTAGACGATTTTCAGTTATTTTTTTATCATGAAGGATTTATTAGAAGTTTTATTAAACATTTTAATTATTTTAAAATAATATTTAGAAGCTTGTAGAAAAAAAATTAAAACATAGTTAACAATTTTAATTAGGAAAATTGTAAGTATTTTTGTATTTTAAAAAATTAATTTTAACAAAATATTTACAATGATTTCAAAAAATTTCCAAACTTGTAAAAAAGAAACTAGAAGATTTTAAGTTTTATTTTCTTATGCAGGATTTATTAGAAGTTTTATTAAACATTTTAATTATTTTGAAAAATATTTAGAATTTTTGTACAAATTTCAAAAATAATTAAAAATTTGAAAAGTTTCCAAAAAATGTAAAACAAAAAGTAGATTTTTCAAGATTTTGAAATAAAATTTTGAAGCTTTTCAAGCATTTTGAAATGTTTTATTAAATTTTTTAATTATTTATAAAAATATTCAAAAGTTTATAGAAAAAAATTAAAAAATAGTTAAAAATTTTAATTAAGATTTTTAGGAAAATTGAAAGTAACTTTTTATTTTGAAAAATAAATTTTAGCAGCATATTTAAAATGATTTATCAGAATCTATGATCAAATGATAATCAATCATAATCAAATGATTTATTTATAGGATCTAGAATATTTTAAGTTATTTTTTATTATTATGCAAGATTTATTAGAAGTTTTATTAAATATTTTAATTATTTTAAAAAAATATTTAAAATTTTTGAGCCAATTTCAAAAATAATTAAAAATTTGAAAAGTTTCCAAAAAATGTATAACAAAATGTAGATTTTTTATGTTTTTGAAATACAATTTTGAAGCTTTTGAAGCATTTTGAAAGGTTTTAAAATTTTTTTAAATTTTTATCAAGATTCCTAGGAAAATTGAAAGTAACTTTTTTATTTTGAAAATTTAATTTTCAAAGAATATTTTCAAATATATTTGAAAAATTTCCAAAACTGTAAAAAAACGGGAAGATTTTAAGATATTTTTTTTATTATGCAGGATTTATTAGAAATTTTAGGAAAATTTTCAAAGATAATAAAAAATTTAAGATTAAAAAAAAGTAAAACAAAATACAGATTTGTCAAGATTTTGAATTAAAATTGTGAAGCTTTTTAAGAATTTCGGCACGTTTTAAACGAAAAACTTATTTGGATTTTCCGAAAAATTAAAAATGCCTTTTATTTAAAGAAACATAATTTTAAGAGAATATTTAAAATAATTTCAAAAAATTTCCAAAATTTTAAAATAGAATCTAGAAAGTTTTAAGTTATTTTTTTATGTTTTATTAAATATTTTAATTATTTAAAAAAATATTTAGAAGTTTTGAACAAAATAAAAAAATAATTATAAATTTGAAGAGTTTCCAAAAAGTGTAAAACAAAATGTCGATTTTTTTATGATTTTGAAATAAAATTTTGAAGCTTTTTAAGTATTTTGAAATGTTTAAAAAAAAGAACAAATTTTTTTATGACACCTATGAAAATTGAAAGTAATTTATTACTTTGAAAAATAGTTTTTTTTTAAGAATCTAGAAGCTTTTAAGTTATTTTTTTTATGTTTTATTAAATATTTTAATTATTAAAAATATATTTAGAAGTTTTGAGCAAATTAAAAAAATAAATATAACTTTGAAAAGTTTCCAAAAAATGTCAAATGTAGATTTTTTAAGATTTTGACGCTTTTCATGCATTTTGAAAGGTTAAAAAACAATAACAAATGTTTATTAGAATTCCTAGGAAAATTGAAAGTAATTTATTATTTTGAAAAATAAATTTTTTTTACTGAATCTAGAAGATTTTAAGTTATTTTTTGATCATGGAGGATTTATTAGAGGTTTTAATAAATATTTTAATTATTTCTAAAAATATTTAGAAGTTTATAGAAAAAAATTAAAAAATAGTTAAAATTTTGAATTAGGATTTTTAGGAAAATTGAAAGTAATTTTTTAATTTTAAAAATAAATTTTAGCAGCATATTTAAAATGATTTCAAAAAATTTCCAAAATTTTAAAATATAATCTAGAAGATTTGAGGTTATTTTTTTTATCATGCAGGATTTATTAAATATTTTAATTATTTAAAAAAATATTTAGAAGTTTGAAGAAAAAATAGTTAAAATTTTTAATTAGGATTCCTAGGAAAGTTGAAAGTATTTTATTATTTTGAAAAATAAATATTAGCAGCATATTTAAAATGATTTCAGAAAATGTACAAAATTGTAAATATAAATCTGGAATATTTTAAAGCATTTTTTTATTATGCAAGATTGATTAAAATTGGAAAATTCACAAAAATGTAGATTTTGAGTTAAAATTTTGAAGTTTTTTAAGCATTTAGAAAGGTTTCTTGCTTAAAACTCGAACCACTTTTGTTTCAAATTTATTTATTTATCTCGATTGAAAACCTTGAGTGTTTTTGGTTAATAATTCCTCGTTTATTCGTTTTTAGATTAATTTTTAAACTGAAATTGTAGCCTGCGGCGACAGACTTAATTTAATTCATGAACAAAAAAAAAAAAAAACAAAAAAAAATCGTTCTCATTGCAGCGACTTGAACAGCCTGACACAATTTGTGATTGGCCTCGCGTTATGCACCCTGGGAGCAATTGCTTCCCCGGAAATGGCGAGGGATCTCGCCTCCGAGGTGGAGCGACTAATGAAGTCGCCCAATGCATACATTAGGAAAAAAGCGGCCCTCTGCGCGTTTCGAATCATCAGACGAGTGCCGGAACTGATGGAAATGTTCCTGCCCGCAACTCGCAGTCTCCTGACGGAAAAAAATCACGGTGTTTTGATCACAGGTGTCACACTCATCACAGAAATGTGCGAGAACAGTGTCGACACATTGACCCATTTCAAGCAGGTGAGCGAGCCTCATTTTACTCGGAAAAAATTCCAAAACTGGAATATTTAAGGGCATTTTTTTATTATTATGCAGGATTTATTAAAAAGTTTAGGAAAATTTTCAAAAATCATAAAAAAATTTAAGATTAAAAAAACAAAGTAAAACAAAATATAGATTTTTCAACATTTTGAATTAAAAATGTGAAGATTTTTAAGAATTTCGGCACGTTTTAAAAAAATAACTTATTTGGATTTTCCGAAAAATTAAAAATGCCTTTTATTGAATGTAATTTATTATTTTTTTAAATAAATTTTAGGATTAGAAGTTTGACGAAAATTCTAATCGATTAAAAAGATATTTAGAAGTTTTCAACAAATTTCAAAAGTAATTAAAAAATTGAAAAGTTACCAAAAAATTGAAAAGAAAATGTAAATTTTTGATGTTTTTGAAATAAAATTTGGAAGCTTTCTTAGCATTACGACAGGTTTCAAATGATGTATTTATTAGAAGTCTTAGGAAAAATTGAATCATTTAGAAAGAATAGAAGTTTTGGAAAAGTGTAAAAAAATAATTTTAAATTTAAGAAGTTTCCAAAAAATGTAAACAAAATACAGATTTTTAATGATTTTGAAGCTTTTCAAACATTTTGAAATGTTTCCTAGAAAAATTTAAAGTAATTTTTTATTGTGATAAATTAATTTCATGAGAATATTTAAAATGTCAAAAAAATTTCAAAATTGTAAAAATAACTGAAAGATTTTAAGGCATTTGTTTTATTATGCAGGATTGATTAGAATTTTTAGGAAAATTTTGATTAATTTGAAAAGATATTTAGAAGTTTTGAAGAAATTTCGAAAATAATTTAAAATTGGAAAATATTACAAAAAATGTTAAAGGAAATGTAGATTTTTTATGATTTTGAAATACAATTTTGAAACTTTTCAAGCATTTTAAAAGGTTAAAAAAAACGAATGTTTTTTAGACTTCCTAGGAAAATTGAAAGTAATTTATTATTTTGAAAAAAAAATTTAGGAGCATATATAATTTAAAAAATGGTAAAAAAGAAACTAGAAGATTTTAAAGTTTTATTTTCTTATGCAGGATTTATTAGAAAATTTTATTAAAAATTTTAATTATTTTTAAAAATATTTAGAAGTGCTTTTTTGTCATTTAAAAAATAAAAATTGAAAAATAAAATATTTAAATATTTAAATATACTATTAAAGATTTCCAATATTGTAAAAATTATCTGGAATATTTAAGCGATTTTTTATTATGCAGGATTTATTAAAAGTTAAAGGAAATATTCGAATGATCTTAAAAGCTATTTAGAAGTTTTCGACAAATTTAAAAAATAATAAAAAATTTTAAGATTCCAAAAAATTTAAAACAAAATGTAGATTTTTTATGATTTTGAAATACAATTTTGAAACTTTTTAAGCATTTTGGAAGGTTTAAAAAAAATAACAAATGTTTATTAGGATTTCTAGGAAAATTTGCAAAGTTGTAAAAAATAATCTGGAATATTTTAAGGCGCTGTTTTATTATACAAGATTTGTTAACATTTTGAGAAAATATTCAAATTATTTTAAAAGCTATTTTGAAGTTTTGAACAAATTTCAAAAATAATTTGAAAATGCCAAAAAATGTAAAAAGAATGTGGATTTTTAATGATTTTGAAATAAAATTTTGAAGCTTTTCAAGCTTTTTGAAAGGTTTTAAAGAATTAAACAAATTTTTATCAAGATTCCTAGGAAAATTGAAAGTGACTTTTCTATTTTGAAATATTAATTTAAAAAGAATATTGCCAAAAAATTGCAAAACTGGAATATTTTAAAGGCATTTTTTTATTATGCAGGATTTATTAGAAATTTTAGGAAAATTTTGATTAATTTAAAAAAATATTTAGAGGTTTTGATCAAATATCAAAAATAATTAAAAAATTTGAAGATTCAAACAAAAAAAATGTAAAACAAAGTGTAGATTTTTCAAGACTTTGAATTAAAATTTTAAAGCTTTTCAAGTATTTTCAAAG
>JAWWLR010000158.1:59259033-59272785 GCA_035041075.1 Acraspis erinacei | reverse complement strand
TTTTGTTGAAAATTATTTTTCTTTTTACTAAAAATGTAGCTTTTTAAAAAAAATGGACTTTTTTCATTTGAAAATTCACTTATTTTGTTAAAAAAATCGTATTTCTTAAGCCAATAGTTCAATTATTTTTGTAGAAAGTGCTTATTTTTGGGTTTTAAATTCAACTTAACATATTGGATGAGATTTTTTTTTTTATTAAGAACTCTTACTTGGTTGAAAATTCAATTCTTTTTTTTAAATACTGTCATTTTTTTGTAGAAAATTAACCTTTTTGGTTGAAAATTGCCTTTAAAATGAAAATATTTGATTGAAAGTTAAAGTATTTTGTTAAAAATTAATCTAATTAGTTTTTTGATTGAAAATTAATTTTTTTAACCAAAGATCTAACTATTTCATTTTTCGTCGACATTTTTTTTTTATATATAAAGTTGATATTTTTTCTTTAAAATTGAACTAATATTTCGTTGAAAATTTGTTTTCTTTGGTTAAAAAATGATTTGTCTAAATTAAAATAATTAAATATTATATTTTTTTGTTAATAATTGATCTTTTTTAATTAAAATTCGTCTTTTTTGTTAAAAATGTTGTTTTTTTTTTAATTGGAGATTCATCATTTTAGTTTAAATTTGATCTCTCTGGTTAGAAATCAATCAAATATTGTTGAAAATGACGTTTTTTCGATTTACATTGACTTTTTTTTCAAACTAAAAATGTAGATTTTTCATTTTTGCTAAAAAATTGAACTTTTTCGATTGAAAATTCACTTATTTTGTTGAAAATTCGTAGTTTTTAGTTGAAAATTGAATTATTTTGGTAGAAAATTTATATTTTTGGTTTTTGAAAATTCCCTTAAAAATTAAAATATTTGGTTGAAAATTAACGTGTTTTGTTAAGAATTAATCTAATCAGTTTTTCTATTAAAAATTAATTTTTTTAACCAAAAATGTAACTATTTTATTTTTCGCCGACATTTTTTTAAATATAAATTTGATATTTTTTGTTGAAAATTGAACTAGTATTT
Organism: Acraspis erinacei; assembly: GCA_035041075.1. NCBI lineage: Eukaryota > Metazoa > Arthropoda > Insecta > Hymenoptera > Cynipidae > Acraspis > Acraspis erinacei. Next base: position 59,271,764 of record JAWWLR010000158.1, on the reverse strand, counting down.
CGTTGAAAATTTATTTTATTTGGTTAAAAACTGATTTTTCTAAATTAAAATAATTAAAATATTATTTTTTGTTGTTAATAATTTATCTTTTTTACTTAAAATTCGTCTTTTTGGTTAGAAATGTTTTTTTTTTTTATTATTGGAGATTCATTATTTTAGTTTGAAGTTTATTTCTTTGGCTAGAAATCAATCAGATATTATTGAAAATTATTTTTTTCAGTTGAAAATTTACTTATGTGTGAAAATAAAGTTTATTTTTATTACTTAAGAAATTAATTCTTTAAGGTTTAAAAGTCTACTATTATATTTTTAGTCCAAAATTACTTTCAAAGTTTAATTTTTTTTTGATAATTCGATTGTTTTGTTAAAAAGGGATCTCTTTTGGTAGAAAATTCAAGTTTTTTAAATAGAAAATTTGTTCTTTTGTAATGGAAATGTACTTTTCTTGCTGAAAATTCAACTGACTTCAACAAATTTCCCGTTTTTGGATTAAAAATTCAACTATTTGGTTGAAAATTTAATTATTTTGTTGAAAGTTCAACTATTTTGCTGAAGAATTAAATTTTTTGGTCGTCGATTTAACTGTTTGGTTAAAATAAACTTAATTTAGGATTTAAAATTTATTTTTTTTGAAAGTTCAACATTTATGGTTGAAAGTCCATTAAAAAAATTTTTTTTAAAATTTTAAAATTGATATTTTCTGGTGAAAAATTTAATTATTTAAAACCAAATTTTTTACTTCGGAGTCATCTTTTTTTTTATCGAAAATTTAACTGTTTTGTTTAAAATTCGGCTTTTTGTATAGAAAAATTCGTCTGCTTGGATTCAACATTTATATTTTTTGGTTAAAAACTCTACAATTGTATTTAATTTTGTCTCAGAATTAATCTCTTTTGGGAAAAAAATTCTTTTCGGTTGAAAATTGACTTATTTTCTTTAAAAAATTATCTTTTTTATTCGAAAATTCAATTATTTTTGTAGAAAATGTTTATTTTTGGGTTTTAAATTAAACTTAACATTTTTATTGAGATTTTTTTTTAGATTGAAAACTCTTTCTTGGTTGAAAATTCAATTTTTTTGTTGAAATACTGTCCTTTTTTGGTAGGAGATTAATCTTTTTGGTTGAAAATTCTCATAAAAATTAAAACTATTCTATTTTTTGTTACTATATTTATTTATTTTTTTAGTTAAAAATTCATCTATTTTATTAAAAATCGTTTTTTCTTATTGGAGATGCAACATTTTAGTTAGAAGTTTATTTCTTTGGTTAGAAATTGAACAAATCTCCTTGAAAATTCATTTTTTCGGTTGAAAATGATTTTTTTCAAACTAAAAATTTAGCTTTTTCATTTTTGCTAGAAATTTGACAATTTTCAGTTGAAAATTCACTTATTTTGTTAAAAAATCATAGTTTTTAGTCGAAAATTCAATTATTTTTGTAGAAAATGCTTATTTTTGTGTGTTGAGATTTTTTTCTTGATCGAAAACTCGTTCTTGGTTGAAAATTCAATTCTTTTTAACCAAAAATGTAAATATTCCATTTTTTGTCGAAAGTTTTTTTTATATACATTTGATCTTTTTGGTTGAAAATTTATTTTATTTGGCCAAAAAAACTGATTTCTCTTTTTAAAAATTAAAATATTCTATTTTTTGTTTATAATTCATCTTTTTTATTTAAAATTCAATTATTTCTCTAAAAATGGAACTATTTGGTTACAATTTAATTATTTTTGGAAAAGTTCAACTTTTTTGCTAAAAAGGTTACATTTTTTTCGTCGACAATTTAACGGTTCATTTGAAAAATCTTAATTTAGGATTACATTTTTTTTCTTGAAAGTTCAATTTTTATGGTTGAAAGTCTAAAATTGTATTTTAAATTTAAAATTAATCTTTTCTGATAAACAAATACTAGTGTATGACGAAAAATTGAGTTGTATTTTTTTTTGTTTGAAAATTTATTTACTGTTTTTAAAGTCATATTTTTTGGTTGAAAATGTAACAATTTTGTATAAAATTCGGCTTTTTAAATAGAAAATTCGCCTGTTTGGATTCAAAATTCATCCTTTTTTTTTTGGTTAAAAAGTCTACTATCGTATTGAATTTTATTTCAGAATTACACTCTTTTGGTAACAAAAAATTCTTTTTCGTTGAACTCTAACTTAAAATTAAACTATTCTATTTTTTGTTGCTATATTTATTTTTTTATTAAAAAAATGAATCTATTTGATTAAAAATCTTTTGGTTTTTTATATTGTATATTCATAATTTTAGTTTGAAGTTTATTTCTTTGGTTAGAAATCGATTAGATATTGTTCAAAAATTAATTTTTTCAGTTGATAATTTTTTGTTTTTGTTTTTTGTTTGTTTTTTCAACAAAAATTTCTTTGCAGAATGCACTTTTGGATCTCCTTGGCACGGCTGATTTAAATTCGCCGTTGTCGAGTGTGCCAGCTGCCTCGCTTTCGGCAAGTACAACGCCCTCGGCGACGAACAGCAACGATCTTCTGGACCTCTTGGGCGGTTTGGATTTGAGTTCGCCAGCCCCAGCCTCAGCCCCTTCACTGACACAACAGTCACCGTCGCAACTCTTCAGTCCAACTAATACCTCGAATTTCCTCGTCGACGGTTTACTCAATTCTGCCACCACGCCAACACAAAATGGTTTGTTTTCTCATTTATTTTATCCCCATTTGGTCACAAAAATCGTTGAATTTTCAGTGAAAAATTGAGAATTTTCGACTACGAAGATTAGTTTTTCAGCAAAAAAAGAAAGAGATTAATTCTTGACAAATTAAATAATTGGAATAGTTCAGTTTTTATTTAAAAATTTAATTTTCAATTATAAGTAAATGAAATTCTCGACAAAATAGATGGAGTTTTTAACTTGAAAATACTAATTTCACACAAGAAATGTAGGTGTTGGTATTTAAAGAAATTTTAGATAAAAGAAAAAGTTATTTTCTTCCAAATAGTTGAATTTTTTTATCAGAAAAGATTATTTTTCAAGAAAATACGGTTATTTCAACTTTGTAGTTTGAACAATTAATTTTATTTTAATTAAAATTTTATTTTATTAATTTTTACTTTATATTCTTTTCGTTTCTAAGCATTTTTGAGTGAATAGTTTTAATATTTTTAACTGAAAAAGTTCCAATTTTAACCGAGAATTTACTACTTTAACTTTTATTGAGAATTAATTTTCAGTAATACCAAAAAAAAAAAAGAATTTTCAATAAAATATATTAATTTGTATACGAAAAGTGGAATTTTTTAGCAATAAAAAAATCCAATTTTCAACAAAATACATTAATTTTTAAACGAATAATAGGATTTTCTAGAAAATAAGAGGCGTTTTCAAATAATTGTATAAATTTTCAACTTTATAGTTTGAACAATTAATTTTTTTTTAATCCAAATTTTATTTCCTTAATTTTTAGTTTATATATTTTTCGCTTAGAAACATTTTTTAATGAATAGTACAAATATTTAACTAAAAAAGATCAATTTTAAGAAAAAATATTACTTCTTTAATTTTATTTGAGAAGAATTAATTTTCAGTAATACAAACAAAAATTTTCAATAAAATATATTAATTTTTTAAGGAATAGTCGAATTTTCTATAAAAAAGACATTCTTTCAACAAATTTGATAAATTTTCAACTTTATAGTTTGAACAATGAATTTTATTTTCATCCAAATTTTATTTGATTAATTTTTACTTTATATTTTTTCATTTATAAACATTTTTTTTACTGAATAATACAAATATTTAACTAAAAAAGATCAATTGTAAGAAAAAATATTACTAGTTTAATTTTATTTGAGAAGAATTAATTGTCAGTAATACAAAAAAAAATTCAATAAAAAATACAGTAATTTGTATATACGAATAGTGGAATTTTTAGCAAAAAAAGAAATTTTCAACAAAATACATTAATTTGTAAACGAATAGTGAAATTTTCTAGAAAAAAACGTTTTTTTTCTCACAAATTTGATAAATTTTCAACTTTATGGTTTCAACAATTAATTTTTTCTTAATCCAAATTTTATTTTATCAATTTTTACTTTATATTTTTTTCGTTTCTAAGAATTTTTTACTGAATGGTACAATTTTTTAACTGAAAAGATGAAATTTTAACCGCGAATTTACTAGTTTAATTTTGATTGAGAATTAATTTTCAGTAATAAAAAAATGTCAATAAAATATATTAATTTTTAAAGGAATAGTGGAATTTTCTAGCCAAAAAAACGCAATTTTCAACAAATTTGATAAATTTTCAACTTTATAGTTTGAACAATTAATTCTTTTTAATCCAAATTTTATTTTATTAATTTTTACTTTATATTTTTTTCGTTTCTAAGCATTTTGGACTGAATATAGTACAATTATTTAATGGAAAAATATCAATGTTTAGCCGAAAATTTGCTAGATTAATTTTTTTTAAGGAGAATTAATTTTCAGTAATATAAAAAAATTCAATAAAAAATATTAATTTTTAAAGGAATAGTGGAATTTTTTAGCAAAAAAATGCAATTTTCAACAAAATACATTAATTTTTAAACGAATAGTGGAATTTTCTAGCCAAAAAACGCAATTTTCAACAAATCTACTAGTTTAATTTTGTTTGAGAATTAGTTTTCAATATTAATAAAAAAAAAAAGAATTTTCTCCAAAAAAATTTAATTTTGTACTTAATAGTTGAATTTTATACCAAATTTTTTAATTTTCAAACGAAAAAGATGAATTTTCTATAAAAGTGTTGAATTTTCAACCCGAGAATTTGAATTTAAAAAATAAAATAAAAATGGAATAGGTAAGTTTTCATTTAGAAAGTTAATTTTTAACAAAAAATTAAATAAATTATTCAAACAAAACTTGAATTTGCAACTAAAAGAAATTAATTTTCTACAAAATAGTTGAATTTTATACCAGAAAAGATCAATTTTCAATAAAATACATTTAAAGCAGAAATTATTTTGTACTTATTAGTTGAATTTAATGCCAAATTGTAAAATTTGCAAGCTAAAAAGATTAATTTTCCATCCGAGCAACTAAATTTTCAAAATAATAAAACTAACAAATAAATTTTGTTTAAAAAGATAATAATTTTCTACAAAACAGTTGCAGTTTTTACGAAATTGTGAATTTTTTAAATCAAAGAGAAGAATTCGCTGGAAAAGAGTTGAATTTTCAACCTGAAAGTACTCAACCCTACAGTTTAATTTTCAACAACAAAAAATGGATTTTCTACCGAGAGAGACAGAAATAAAATGCATACTGTTTTCTACCAAATTTTTGGGATTTTTAAGCAAAGTTGTTAATTTTTCAGTTAAAAAAATTAACTTTTAACCAGAAAATCGTCAATTAAAACATTTCAACGAAAAATGTAACATTTGATATTTCAGCAGAAAAATAATTTTATTTAAAACAAAAAATGGTTGGATTTAACCAACAAAAAAAACAACAAATTTTCAACAAAATCCTTAACTAAAATAGATTAATTTTCTATTAGAAAAGAAAATTTTTATTTATTATTTATAACAAAAAATTAATTAGTTAAATTTTTCTTCAACATTTTGAATTTTGAATTTAAAAAATAAATTACCTACAAAACAGTAGAATTTTCTACCAATTTTTGGAATTTTGGAGCCAAAAAAGATTAATATTTTTTCAAAATAATTGAATTTTCAAACCAAGAATAAGATTTTTCAAAATTTTCGGTTAAATGGCTAAATATTTTAAGTGCAAAAAAGAAAAAGGTTTTAATTTTTAACAAAAAATAGTTGGATTTAACTAAAAAAACAAAATTTCAATAAAATACTTGATTCCTCAATGAAAACAGGTTAATTTCTAAATATAAAAATTTTTTTTTTACCACAAAAGATAAGTTTTTAACCCAATAATTGCATTTTCAACAAAAAAGATAAAATTTTTGACAAAATATTTGAATCCTCAACTAAAAGAAACTAATTTTATACAAAATAGTTGAATTTTTAATCATTTCCTTAATTTAGAATTTATATTTTTGTTAATTTCTAAAAAATTGTAACTAAAAAATATCAATTTTTAGCCGAAATTTTAGTTTTTTGATCGAGGAGAACTAATTTTTAAAAAGAAATGCCAATTTTTTACAAAATAGTTTTAATTCTGTATCAGATTGTTGAATTTTATAACAATTTGTGGAATTTTTGAGGAAGTAATTAAATTTTTAATTTCAAAAATATCAACAAACACGAATTTTCCTCAAAATACTTAAATCCTCAACTAAATAGTTACATTTTTAACAAAAAAAAACTTGATTTTCTACCAATTTGTTTAATTTTTAAGCCGAAAATATGAATTCTCTAGAAAAAAGTTGAATTTGCAACTTGATAATGTGAATTTTTAATTTAAAAAATGAAATTTTTAGCCTAAAAAGCCAGAAAGACGAATTTTTGAAAAAGTAATTAAATTTTACGTTAAAGGAAATTTTTTAAATAAAAAAATCAAACAAGATGAATTTTCATCAAAATAATTAAATCCTCAACTATAAAATTAATTTTTAACTAAATAGTTACATTTTTAACAACAAAAAAGCTTGATTTTCTCCAAAAAAAGGAGGAAATTTCCTACCAAATTGTTTAATTTTCAATCCGCAAATGAGAATTCTCTGCAAAAAGTTGAATTTTCAACTTGAAACTCTGCATTATTTTTAATTGTAAAATTGAACTTAATTTATAATTAATTGATAATTAAATTTAATTTAATTTTAATGAAAATATTAAACAATTAATTTAATTTTAAGCAGACAGGAGGATTTTAAAGCAAAAAAGATGAAATTCCTGTAGAACAGTTTGAATTTTCAGTTGAGAAAATTGTTTAGTCAAGGAAGAAATAAAATTTCAATCAAATTGTTGATTTTTCATGTCTAAAAGACGATTTTTTTAATTCAATAACTCAATTTTAAACTAAAAAATAAGATTTTTAACCAAAAATAATTGTATTTTCTTATTGGGTTCTATTAATTCAGTTCAATAAATTTTCTTTTAATTGCAAAGTGCATTTTGTTAAATAAAGTAAAAATTATTTTAAATAAACACCGAATTTTATTTTTAATTCTTGAAACATTTTATGACACTATTTATTTTAAATTTATTTTTGAAAATTTCTGATACTATTTTTGTAATTTTTTTTTTTCTTTTAGAAGTCCAAAGCATGGTGGTATTCGATAAAGCGGGACTCAAAATTACTTTTAAGCTGGAACGGTCGACGGATAATGCAGATTTGCTAATGATTAATATGTCGGCGCAAAATTTGGGATCGTCCCCGTTGACGGAATTTCTATTTCAAGCTGCCGTTCCTAAGGTTAGTTTATTTATTAATTTTTCTATACATTTCTGTGTCAATTTTCCTATATATAATTATAATTTTAGGGTGTTTCGAAATATTATTTTATTTATTTATTTTTTTTACAGACATTCCAGTTGCAAATGTTATCTCCTTCCGGTACTGTTATTCCCCCTGCGGGACAAGTTACTCAAGTATTAAAAGTGACGAATATCCATAAAGTAAGTACAAAAGTTATAAATAATTTTAAAAAAATATATATTTTTTTAAAACTACATAAATATAAGATATTGCCCGGAATTGACTGGGAATTTTTATATACCTCGAAAAACGGGGAAATTTTTCGGGAGCGTGCCTAATATTTTTTCTTTTAATTGCAATATAAAATTAAATAACAGTGATTTTTTATTTGCCGAAGTATTTTTTTGGGTTTGTAATTAATTTTGTTTTAAACGAAAATTCAATTAGTCTATTTTTTACTGAAAATTGATTGTTTGTAGTATAAAATTCAAGTGTATGATTGAAAATTCATGTGTTTTATAGAAAATTGGTTCTTTTTCCTTGAAAATTCAACAGTTTGTTTCTCTCCGCGGAAAATTGAAATGTTTTGTTAAGAAATAGTTGTGTTTTTTTTTTCATTTTTTTTGTAGAAGATTTATAATTTTAATCAAAAATTCATTCGCTTGGTTGGAAAAAAGGTAATTTGTTGTTGAAAATTTGTTTTTTCTTTGGCCGAAAATTAATTATTCCAGTTAGATATTTCATCATTTTATTTAAAAATGATCTTTTTTGGTTGAAAATTTCATTTTTTGGTAGAAACTAATTTTCTTATTTTGAAATTCATTTTTTTACTTGAAAATTCAATTATTTTAGTTAAAAATTCATCATTTTATTTAAAAATTCATCACTTTGTTTAAAAATCTAACTAACACAAATTAATTTTTAAACCTACAATTCCATTTTTAACGAACAAAATTGTAGAAAAAATAAAAAAAAAAGAAAGAAAGTTTTTATACAAATTTTTATATTTTTCACTTAAAAAATCATGTATTTTGTTTTGAAAATTGGTCTAGTTTGATTTAAAATTTACTATTCGAGTTGAAAAATTTTACAGTTTGGTTGAAAAATGATCTTGTTTATTTGAAAATTCAATTATTTTAATTAAAGATTTACAAGTTTAGTTGAAAATTCATCTTTTTGGTTGCAGATTAATTTTTTTAATTGCTAATTTAACTATCCATTTTTTGTTTGAAAATTTATTTATTGATTTATTCTGGTTAAAAATTCATTATTATAGTTGAAAATTATTCTTTTCAGTTTAAAATTTAATTATTTGGTTTAAAAATCATCTTTTTCACTTTAAAATTTAATTATTTGGTTGACACTAATTTTCTTATTTTTAAATTCATCTTTTTGATTTGAAATAAAATTACTTTGTTGATAGTTCAACACTTTTGTTAAATTTTTGTTTTTTAAAATTCATAATTTTAACTGAAAATTGATCATCGGTTGAAAATGTGACTACTTTCTTGAAAATAAAATTTTTTTTCAACTAAAAATTTCACTATTGCAGTAGAAAATTTAATTATTTTGCTGACAATCCCTTTTTTTGGTTTTCTTAAAGAATTAGGCTTTTATCAGAAAATTTAAGCATTCAATTTTTGTGGAAAGTGTGCCTTGTTTGGATGAACATTCAAATATTTGGTTGATAATTGATATTTTTTATTTAGAAATTAAAATAGTTGTTTCAAAATGTATATAATTTGTGGAAAATTAGTCTTTTTTTTAGAAAAATAATCTTTATAATTAAAATTTCATCTTTTTGGTATAAAATTCAACTATTCCAGTTCACCAGTTTGGTTGAAAGTTAACTTTTTTCAACAGAAAATTTAACGTTTCAAATGTAACTAATGTAAATTTGTCTTTTTTAATTAAAAATGCATTTATTTCGTTGAAAATTCACGTATTTTGTTAAAAAATCAATTTTTTTCGTAGAAAATGATTTTTCCTTTGAAAGTTAGTCTGATTGTTTAAAAATTCTTTATTTTGTTTGAGAATTTAAGTATTCCAGTTAAATATTTTTTATTTTAGTTGAAAATCCATATAAAAAATTCGATTCCGCTAAAAATTCGTCACTTTGTTTGAACATTAACGTTTTTTTAATTAAAAAGTTAACTGTTCAATTTTTGATTGAAAAATGATCTGTTTTTAGTTGAAAATTCATCACTTTCGTTAAAAATGTAACCAATTTTATTGAAAACTAGTCGATTTTTTTTGTTTGGTTGAAAAATATATTTATTTAATTATAAATTAAATTAAATATTAATATTATATTATAAATTAATATTATTAATAATAATTAGAAAAAAATGAATAGTTAAATTTGCATTTAAAAAAAAATTAATGTTATACCAAAAAGATGAATTTTTAACTAAAAAAGATTATTTTTCAATCAAACTGTAAAATTTTTCCACTGAAATAGTTGAATTTTAAAACAAAAAAGATGAATTTAAAAAAAAAATACATGAATTTTCAACTAAAAACGATAAATTGTCAACCAAAAAAATTAAATATTTACATTTTCATTTCTTTGTTCGAAAAGGAACTTTTGGCCGAAAATTGAACTATTTTTTTGAAAATTTAATAAATAAATAAAAATGTGTTTTTGGTTGAAGAGGTCCATCATTTTTATTAAAAATTAATTTCTTTCGTTGAAATATGAGCTATTTTATAGAAAACTTCTTTTTTCTTTGGATAAAAAGGAATTTTTTGCCCTATATTTAACTGTTCTGTTTTTCTTGTTAAAAATAATTTAAAAAAATGAAAATTGGATTTATTCAAATTAAATATTCAATTTTTGGTTGAAAATTCATTTTTCTCGTTTAAAATTAAACTATTTCAGTTAAAGATTTACAATTTTTGTAGAAAATTCATCACTTTGTTTGAAAATGTGCTTTTTTAAAATTTGTTTCAAAGTAATTTTTTTTTGTTTGTTAAAATTTAGTTTTTTGTCGAAAGTGATTTTTTAACAAAATATTATATTTATTCGAATTAAATATTCCATAGTTTTAATTGAAAATTCATTTGTTTGGTGGAATTTTAATATAATTATTCAAGCTTTAGTCAACAATTAATCTTTTTTTTGTAAAAATTAATTATTTGTTTTGTTTAAAATTCAATTTTTTAGTGAAAAATTTAGATATTTGTTTTAAAAATTCTTCATTAATGTTTGAAAATGTAAGCATTTCAGTTTATTATTCATCGTTTTAATTGAAAATTCATCTTTTAAGTTATAAATAAATTTGCTCACTTAAAAAATAAACTCTTTTGTTTAAAATTAAATTTTTTTATTGAAGATTGGTAATTTTAATTAAAATCTCATTTCTTGTTTAAAAATTCTTCTTTTCGGTGTGGAAAATAATCTTCTAGGTTGAAAATTCAACGCAGAAGTTGAATTTTCCATTGAAAATAACAATTTTTCAATCAAAAAATTAAATTTTAATCTGAAAATATTAATTTTCAACTATAATAGTTTCCAAATAAGATTAATCTCTACCAAAAAAGATGAATTTTCATCTAAAAACGATTATTTTTTAACCAAACGTAAAATTTTTCAACTACAATAGTTTCATTTTAAACCAGAAAAAGACGACCTAAAAAAAACATTAATTTTCAACTAAAAAAGATAAATTGTCAACCAAAAAATTAAATTTTTTTCATTTCTTTGGATGAAAAGGAATTTTTTGCCCAAAATATTATTTTAGTTGAAAGTCGATCTTATATTTTTTTGTTTTTGGTTGGAGATTAATTAATTTCATTAAAATTTCATTTTTTAAATTAAAATATGATGTATCTGGTTGAAAGTTTTTTATTCTTTGGACGAAAATGTAATTTGTTGGCCGAAAATTTAACTATTTTGTTGAAAATTTATTTCTTTTTTGTTCAAAAGTGATTTGAACTGAGAATGTGTACTTTTAATCCGGTTGAATATTCTATAATTTTAGATAAAAATTCATCTCTTTAGTTGAAAACTCATTTATTGACTGAAAATTAAATTATTCAATTTTTGGTTTGAAAAATAAACTTTGTTTTTTTTTTTTAAATTAATTTTTCTGGTTCAAAATTCAACTATTTCAGTTAAAGATTTACAATTTTTGTTGAAAATTTATCAATTTGTTTGGAAATGTAACTTTTTTTTCTAAAAATTAGTTTTTATGTGGAAATTAATTTTTTAAACTGAAATATTTTTTTGTTGAAAATAATTTTTTCTGATTTAAAATTCATCTATTTAAGTTAAAGATTTAAAATATCAGTTGAAAATTCATCACTTTATTTGAAAATTTATCTGTCTTTTTTAAAGTAAGATTTTTTTCTGGTTAAATGTTTTTTTTCTGGAAAATAATTTTTTTAACAGAAAATTGTATTTATTCCAATTGAATATTCCAACGATTTATTTAAAAATTCATCTCTTTAATTGGCCCCTCATTTTTTTAACTGAATATATATATATATATATTTTTTATAAAAGTTAGTTTTTTGGGGGGAAAATAATTTTTTAAACTGAAAGTTGGATTGATTTAAATTAAATATTCGACAGTTTTATTTAAAAATTCATCTTTTTAGTTGGACACTAATTTTTTAACTGAAAATTAAACTATTCAATTTTTGGTGTGAAAAATGATCTTTTTTTTGTTTGAAAATTAATTTTTCTGGTTTAAAATTCAACGATTTCAGTAAAAGATTTACAATTTTTGTTGAAAATTCATCAATTTGTTTGAAAATGTAACTATTTTTCTAAAAGTAAGTTTTTTTTGTTTATTACAAGTTAGTTTTTTGCGGAAATTAATTTTTTAAACTGAAAACTGTTGTATTTATTCAAATTAAAAATTCTACAGTTTTATTTATAAATTCATCTCTTTAATTGGTGCCTCACTTTTTAACTGAAAATTAAATTATTCAATTTTTGTTGTGAAAAATGACCTTTTTTAGTTGAAAATTAATTTTTCTGTTTTAAAATTTAACTATTTTAGTTAAAGATTTACAATTTTTGTAGAAAATTCATCACTTTGTTTGAAAATGTAACTATTTTTTTAAATAATTTTATTTCTTTTTAAAAGTTAGTTTTTTTGTGGAAAGTAATTTTTTTAACAGAAAATTATATTTATTTTAATTGAATATTCCATAGTTTTTAGTTAAAAATTCATCTGCTTGGTTGAACAGTAATTTTTTTAATTTGAAATGTAATTATTTCAGTTTTGATCAACAATTTATCTTTTTTTTTTTGTAAAAATGAATGATTTATTTTGTTGACTATTTAACTAGTTCAGTCGAAGATTCATTGTTTTAGTTAAAAATTTATGTTTTTGTTTTAAAATTGAACTATATTCTTGAAAATACGTTAAAA
>JAWWLR010000158.1:59205854-59223136 GCA_035041075.1 Acraspis erinacei | reverse complement strand
TGTTTTAGATAATTCAAATGTTCCACTTTGAATGCTTTAATTTGTTATTTCTTTTTTATTACTTTAAAATAAAAAAATGTTTTTTACTAGAGTTCGATTGTTAAAATTGTATTTACCGGGGAAAATGTTAGCGAACCGAGAGAAAACCGTAATTGAGATTGAATCAATTTAAAATTGGATTGGCCGGAACAGGAGCTGTGGATAAAGGTCAACTCGATGGTTTCATGGCTGATGGTGCGGTTCCTCCCCTGAAAAATGGCAATAACTCAAAGAGCAGCAGCACGGGTTTCGCTGGACAAAACAGCATTAACAATGTAAAGGGGGGAGTGGCAGGCAGCCCTCCCGATGTGGCGAGTACGGTGCATGTGGCCGGGCAATATGCCCCGAAAGTCCTAAGGAATTTAAATGCCCAGAGACTGAAGAACCAATTCACCGATGTGTGTCTTGTCGCCGGGGACAGTGTAATTCGAGCCCACAAATTGGTCCTGGCGGCCGGAAGTGCTTACTTCAATGCCATGTTCACGAGCGGACTCGTCGAGGAGCAGCAGGACTCGGTCGAAATTCACTCAGTGTCCGCGAAAATACTCTCAATCCTCGTCGACTTTATTTACACCGGACATGTGGACATTACCCAGGACAATGTCCAGGAGCTGTTCGCCGCTGCTGATATGCTTGAACTCGAAGAAGTGGTTGCCGGATGCATTGCTTATCTCGAGCAACAGCTTCATTATACTAATGCCCTTGGAATTTACAGGTAAATCAATCAATCAATCAAATTCATATATTCTGAAATAAGATTTTCATTTTTCAATTAGACCATGTAATTTGTTTAATCGACTGTTTGGTTGTAAATAAAATTTTGTTGTTGAGAATTCAACTATTTTCTTGAAAATTCAACTTTATTTTTCTTTCGAAAACTCAGGTTTTTGAGTTGAAAATTGAACTGGTTGATTAATTTTTTTTTTGGAAATCAAATGTAATTTAATATACTTGTTAAAATTTCATTTTTTGTTGAAGATTCACCTGGTAGGTTGAAAATTGAATTATTTTGTTCAAAAGTAACCTTTATTTTTGGAAAAAATTATGTTTCACAGTTGAAAAATCAACTGTTTGATTGACTGTTGAACTACTTTATTAAAAATAAATATTTTTTGTCAAAGATTTACAATTTTAGTTGAAAATTCTTTTTTTTTTTATTGAAAATCGAATAATTTGGTTAAAAATTCGCCTTTTTTGTTCAATTCAACTTTTTTTTTATTTACGTTAAAATCCTTTTTGCCTGAAATATCAAACATTAAATTTTTCGTTGAAAATTCAGATTTTCAGGTGTCAAATTAAATTCTTTTCTTAAAAAGTAATCTTGTTTTCGAAAATTCATGTTTTTTTGTTGAAAATTTATCTTTTTTATTGCAAAATCAACTGTTTAAGTCAAATTTGAACTACTTGCTTAAAATTAAATACTTTTTGTCGAAGATTTATAATTTTAGTTCGCCTTTTCTGTTCAATTTAACTGTTTTTTATTTTAAATAAAAATATGTTTTGGATGAAATATCAAATATTAAATTTGTCATTGAAAATTCATATTTTCAGGTTTGAAATTCAATTATTTTGTTAAAAAGTAATCTTGTTTTCGAAAACTCATGTTTTTTGTTGAAAATTCGTTTTTTTTTATTGCAAAATTAACTGTTTGAACTAATTTGTTAAAATTAATTATTTTTTATCAAATATTTATAATTTTAGTTGAAAATTAATTTTTGTTATTGTTGAAAATCGAATAATTTTTTTAGAAATTCGCCTTTTTTGTTAAAATTAATTATTTTTTATCAAAGATTTATAATTTTACTTGAACATTCATTTTTGTTATTGTTGAAAATCGAATAATTTTGTTAAAAATTCGCCTTTTTTGTTAAAATTAATTATGTTTTATCAAAGATTTATAATTTTAGTTGAAAATTCATTTTTATTATTGTTGAAAATCGAATAATTTTGTTAGAAATTCGCCTTTTTTGTTCAATTTGACTGTATTTTTATTTTAAATTGAAATCTGTTTTGGCTGAAGTATCAAATATTAAATTTTTCGTTGAAAATTCATATTTTCAGGTTTGAAATTCAACTATTTTGTTAAAAAGTAATCTTTTTTTCGAAAAATCATGTTTTTTGTTGAAACATTCTCTTTTTTTATTTCAAAATCAACTGTTTAAGTCAAAGTTGAACTACTTGGTTAAAATTAAATACTTTTTGTCAAAGATTTATAATTTTAGTTGAAAATTAATTTTTTTTATGGTTCGAAAATCGAATAATTTAGTTAAAAATTGCTTGTTTTTGGTCGAATTTAACTGTTTTTGATTTCAAATAAAAATATTTTTCATTATCAATACACCTTTTTTGATTGAAAATTCGTCTTTATTGTTTAAAAATTCAACTGTTTGCTTGAAAGTTGAACTACTTTTTTAAAATTTCATTTTTTGTTCAAGGTTCACAATTATAGTCAAAAATGAATATGGCAGGTTGAAAAATGAACTAATTTGTTAAAAATTCGCCTTTTTGGTTGAATTCAACTATTTTTTATTTTAAAATAAAATATTTTTTGGCTGAAATATCAAATATTAAATTTTCCCTTTAAAAATTCATATTTCCAAGTTTGAAATTAAATTATTTTGTTAAACCGTAATCTTTTTTTCGAAAACTCATGTTTTTCTGTTGAAAATTTGTCTTTTTTATTGCAAAATCAACTGTTTAAGTCAAAGTTGAACTACTTTTTTAAAATTAAATATTTTTTGTCAAAGATTTCTAAATTTATTTGAAAATCCAGTTTTTTTGGTTTGAAAATTGAATAATTTTGTTAAAAATCGCTTGTTTTGGTGGAATTTAACTATTTTTTATTTCAAATTAAAATCTTTTTTGGCTGAAATATTAAATTTTTCGTTGAAGATTCATATTTTCAAGTTTGAAATTCAACTATTTTGTTAAAAAGGAATCTTGTTTTCGAAAACTCATGTTTTTTGTTGAAAATTCGTCTTTTTTTTATTGAAAAATCAACTGTTTAAGTCAAAGTTGAACTACTTGGTTAAAATTAAATATTTTTTCTCAAAGATTTATAATTTTAGTTAAAGATTCATTTTTGTTGTTGTTGAAAATCAAATATTTTTTTTTATATTCGCCTTTTTTGTCCAATTTAACTGTTTTTTATTTCAAATTAAAATTCAACTATTTTGTTAAAAAGTAACATTATTTTTAAAAACGCAGATTTTTTTTGAAAATTTGAATTTTGCGGTTGAAAATTTAACTTTTTGATGGAAAGTTGAACTAGCTTGTTAAAATTTCATTCTTTTGTTCAAGATTAATCATTTTAATTGAAATTTCATCTGTTTTCTAAAAAATTAGTCTTTTTTGTTGTTGAATTTATATGTTTTTTATTTAAAATTAAAATCTGTTTTGGCTGAAATATCAAATATTACATTTTTCGTTGAAAATTCATATTTTCAGTTTTGAAATTCATCTATTTTGTTAAAAAGTAATCTTCTTTTCAAAAACATATGTTTTTGTTTGTCAATTGTTTGATTGAATGTTCACATACTTTGTTAGAAATAAATATTTTTTGTCAAAGATTCAAAATTTTAGTTGAAAATCCATTTTTTGTTGAAAATCGAATAATTTTGTTAAAAATCGCTTGTTTTGGTCAAATTCAACTATTTTTTATTTCAAATTAAAATCTTTTTTGGCTGAAATATTAAATATTAAATTTTTTCGTTGAAAATTCATATTTTCAGGTTTGAAATTAAATTATTTTATAAAAAGTAACCTTCTTTTCAAAAACTCAGATTTTTTGTTGAAAATTTAACTTTTTGATGGAAAGTTTAACTTCTTTTTTAAAATTTCATTCTTTTGTTGAAGATTCATAATTCTATTCGAAAATGCATCTGTTTTCTAATCTGTTTTTGTTGAATTTGACTATTTTTAATTTCAAATTAAAATCTTTTTTTTCGTTGGAATATAAACTATTAAATTTTTCGTTAAAAATTCATCTTTTTTGGATCAAAATACAGCTGCTTGGTTGTAAATGATCCTTTTGGTTAAAAATTCATATTCTCTGTTCGAAATTTCAACTGCTTTGTTAAAAAGTAACCTAATTTTTTTTAACTCAGATATTTTGTTGAAAATTCATTTTTTCAGCTTGAAAATTCAACTATTTTTCTAAAAAGTAACAACTTTCTTAGCGAAAACTAAGATTTTTTGTTAAAAATTCGTTTTTTTGTTGTTGAAAATTCATAATTTTATTTTAAAATTTATCTGTTTGGTTGAAAATTGACCTATTTTGTTAAAAATTTTACTTTTTTCGTTTATTTCAACTATTTTGTATTTCAAATTAAAATATTTTTTTAACTGAGTTATTAAATATTATATTTTTCATTGCTATTTTGATCTTTTTTGCTAAAAATACATCTTTGTGATTGAAAATAAATATTTTTAGTTGAAAATTAAATTGCTTTGTTAAAAATTTGCATTTTTTATTTAATTCGACTTTTTTTTATTTCAAATTCAAATATCTTTTTGTTTGAAATATCAAATATTACATTTTTTTGTTGAAAATCGATATTTTCTGGTTAGAAATTCAACTATTTTATTAAAAAGTAACCTTTCTTTTGGAAAACCATGTTTAAAAAAAATAAAAATTCATCTTTTTTGGTTGAAAAATTCACTGTTTTATTGAAATTTGAACTAATTTTTTTAAATTAAATAATTCTGTCAAGGATTCAAAATCAAAATCTTTTTCAAGTGAATTGTCAAAAATTATATTTTTCATTGTCAGTACAGTTTTTTGCTTGAAAATTCAACTATTTTATTAAAAATTTGCCTTTTTTGTTTAACTTGAACTGTTTTTTTATTTAAATTAAAATCTTTTTTGTTTGAAAATTAAACTTTTCCCCCTGTTGCCAAAAAAATTCCCCTTTCTATTTTATATTCCCTTAAATGTTTAAAATGTTAAATTCCCTTAAATTCATAGATTTATATTTAACTTTAACTTTATAATTTGATAGAAAAATAATGATAATATTTAAAAAATGTTAATATGTATCAAGTTATGTATAAATAAATTTTTCTTATAAGTCTCAAATTACTTTTATATTAATTTACATTATAATTTTGACCACAGAGTTTTAGAATTGAATAATTATTAATATAAACGCTTAAAATTAAATTGAGAAAAATATAATTTTTACCGTAAAATCTGGAAAATAGCCTGGCAACCCTTTTTATTATTTAAAATTTTCAGATTTGCGGAAGCACACAACAGTTCAAATCTTTTGGAGACTGCCTTACGCTTTATCGAAGTCAATTTTCCTCGAGTGTCACAAGAGGAAGAATTCTTGGACCTGCCAAAGGAATATCTCGTTCGTTTTCTCAGTAGCGAATATATTCACATTGACACCGAATTTCAGGTATACTATCTATCAATTTTTTTTACTAATTTAATTGATTAATATCTCATTTATTAATGCAATAATTATCTTTATTAAGAATTCTGAATATAAAAATGTAATAATTTATGTTGTAAAATACCAATTTTCTATCTGAAATGTCAACATAACCTAAAATTGTTAAATATTATTTTTCTTGTTCTAAATAAAAAATAATTTTAATACAAATTTCAAGAACGCTTGACAAAATCGAAAATAATTAAATCTTGTAAATTGTAGATTGGATTTAAATCTTAAGATTTTTGTTTAAACATATCAATTTTAAGCCTAGCACACCAACATAACCTAAATTTGTTAATATTCTTTGCAATCTAATAATTTTTTATTAAAAATACGAAATTTGTTAGTAAACAAAAAATAACAAAAAATAGCAGAAAATAGTTCCGTATTGTAAATATTCGAAATCTAATGACATTTGTTTAATATGATCGATTTCTAGCGGAAAACGTTGACATAACCTTTAATTGGTCCGAAATTGTAAATCTTCCTTGAAATCTAGATCGAAAATCGCTAAATAAATAAATAAAATAAAATAAATTTTAAATATTTTTGAGATGTAATGATTTTTTAGTAAAAGTACCGATTTATTATGTAAAACAGCCACATAACCTGAAATTGTCGGAAAGTTGTGAATCATCTTAGAAAACTGTTTTTTTTATTAAAAAAAAAATTATAATTATATTTAAACTATAAAGTATTTTAATTTTAAATAAAAAAGTGCTGAATTCATCAAAAAACAAATTTTTTTAATAAAATATATTAATTCTCTATAAAAAAAATTATAATTTGAAACCAAGAAGTTGCAATTTTAATAAAAAAAAGATGAAATTTCTACCAAAGGTGATGAATTTTCAAACTAAAAAGACGAATTTTCTAATAAAAAAAAATATTCGTAGTTAAGAAAGAACAAAAATTGTTGACAAATTATAATTTCAAGGGGAAAATAATTATGAATGCAAAATAAAAATTACTTATTTGCTTTAAGGGAAGAAGAAACACGATTTTTTTCGAAGAAAAATTAAAAGATTTTTTAATATTTCAGATATGTCGGAAAAGTATCTAGAAATTTTTTAAAAATTTGTTTTCATTTTGCAGGGTTTTATGAAATGTAAGGGGAAAATATGAGCCAATTTAAAATATATTTAGGACTTTTTGACGCTAGAATTTTTTTTTGAAATATTTAATAAATTTTCGGAAATATTTCATAGTTTTGAAATATTTTTATATATTCTCTTCAAGTCAATTTTTCAAAATGAAGAATGACTTTGGACATTCTCAGCAATCTCAAGATTTTTTTTATTATCTTGAAAATTTTTGAAGTCTTAAAAAAAATTCCAAATTTTATTTCGAAATGTTTTCATATTTCAAATTTTTTATGATTTTTTTAAAAATGCTTTAAAAGTTTTTAAAGTTTTTGATACGAAATATTCAAAAATATGCATTTTATTTTAAATTTAGTGATATTTTTTCAAGTTTAAAATTATTTTTGTATCTTTTCAAAAATTTTGTTATCTTAAAACCTTTGAAAATCCGCAAAAAGCTTGAAACGAAAAAAAAAAAGAAATTCGCAGTCAAGAAAGTACAAACATTTTTTATGAATTATAATCGAGGGAAAATTAAAAAGATTTTTGAAGATTTCAAATATGTCGAAAAAGTATATAGAATAAAATTTTTTTTCTTCATTTTTCAGGGTTAAAAAAAATGTAAGGAAAAATTCGAGCCAATTTTAAATATATTTAGGACTTTTTGACGCTAGAAATTAAAAAAAAAAATTTGATAAATTTTCGTAAATATTTCATAGTTTTGAAATATTTTTATATATTCTCTGCAAGTCAATTTTTCAAAATGAAGAATCACTTTCAATATTCTCAGGAATCTTAATATTTTTTTATTATCTTTGAAACTTTTTGAAGTCTTAAAAAAAATTCCAAATTTTATTTCGAAATGTTTTCATATTTCAAATTTTTTATGATTTTTTAAAAATGCTTTAAAAGTTTTAAAAGTTTTTGATACGAAATATTCAAAAATATGCATTTTATTTTAAATTTAGTGACATTGTTTTTAAGTTTAAAATTATTTTTGTATCTATTCAAAAATTTTTTTATCTTAAAACCTTTGAAAATCCGTAAAAAGCTTGAAACAAACAAAAAAAAAAGAAATTCGCAGTCAAGAAAGTACAAACATTTTTGAAGAATTATAATTTGACGGGGAAAATAATTATTACTATAAAATAAAAATGGCTAAAAACTATTCATTTTTTATGTTTTTAGGTTTATTTGCTTTAAGGTGAAAAAATAAAATTTTTCTAGGTTTCTCGAGGAAAAATTTGAGAAAAAATTTGAGCGAGTTTAAAATATATTTAGGACCATTTGAATCTTGAAAAATATTTGATAAATTTTCGTAAATATTTCATCACTTTGAATATTCTCAAGAATCTTAAGATTTTTTTTATTATCTTTGAAACTTTTTGAAGTCTTAAAAAAAAAATTCAAAACATTATTCTACCATTTCTAAACATTCTGAAAAATTAAAAAAATGGCCTTAAAATCTTTCAGATTCTTTTTTTCCTTAATTTTCAACATTTTTGTGAATGATTTGAAATATTGAAAAATGTTTTCTTAACAATAATTTTTTAGAATAGAAAATAAGTTGAAAATTTGTTATTCTCTTGAAACTTTTCAAAAAATTTGCATTTTGTTTTAAATTTCTTGGCATTTGTTTTTAAGTTAAAAATTAATTTTGTATATTTTCAAAACTTCTAAATAATCTCTGAAACTTTTACAAATTTTTCGGAAACCATTCAAAATGTTTAAAAATATTTTTAAAAAAAGTTAGTAATTCAAAATAGAAAAATGTCTTGAAAAATCTAAATTTTCTTTTAAAAAATGTTGGAACCTTTTCTAATTTTAAATTTATTTGATTATTATGAAATTATATTCTATTAGCAAAGTGTTAAGAAGAGAATAATTTCCGAATATTAACAATAGTTACAATTAAAATATTATCTTTTTTTAAAATTTGTTGAATAAAGATTCGGGAATAAATTTGATCATCAAATAAAATAACTCGATATTTTCGAGATATTTGATTGAAATTGGTTGATTTGGAACGAATTTGCAGGTCTTCCAAGCAGCCTACAATTGGATAACGCACGACATACCTGCGAGAAGGTGTTACGTTTTCGAAATATTAGGTCTGATAAGGCTGCGCCTTTGTTCCATAGCTCGTCTCGAGCAAATAATTCAAGACTGCGTCGATGCCAGTCTCATTGTGGCTCTGCGCTCGATTCAGAAAGACTTGGTGTCCAATAAAGGCTGTCTCGTGCCCTTGCACGCGCAGCCCCGACTCTGTGCTAAGAAAAATATCCTCGTGATTGGCGGCTCGAAGCGGGAACATTGCCCCGATAGTTGGGCGAGAGCTGCCGAAAGTACTTACGAAACTATCGACAAGTACGACACCTTTACTGGGTAAGACTTTTTTTTTTAATTCAAAGTCTTTTTTTCCCCCCCTTTTTCCTTGGCGAACAAATTTATTTTCTTTCAAAAAAGCGAGAAGTTTCGAGAAAATGCGTCAATTTTCAAACAAAATAATTAAGTTTTTTTATTAAATTATTTAATTTTTTAGCCGAAAAAACGATTTTTGTCTTTACCAAATAATAATTTTTTTAAATAAAAATGCTGAATTCTTAACGAAAATTTTAATAGTATATTTTTAACTAAATAGTGAAATTTTTTGACCAAAAAAGATTAAGTTTGAACCAAATAGTTGGATTTTCACCCGAAAATATGAATTTTTCAACAAAAATGTTATTAATTTTTCTTTCATTAGGGTGGCGAATTGCCCGTGAAATGACTGGGAATTTAATTTAAAAACCGGAAATTTGAAAAACTAATTTTCAAATAAAAAATTGCATTTTTAACCAACTAATTTATTTTCCCTAAAAAAAATGAAGAATTTTCATGAAAATGCATCAATTTTCAACGAAATACTTAAATTTTTTACTAAATTGTTTAATTTTTAAGCCGAAAAAAGGTTTTTTTTAGAAAACAGTTTAGTTTTCAACGCGAAAATGTGAATTTTCAACAAAATAATTCAATTTTTAACCATATAGCAATTGTTTTAAATAAAAAACTTCTTTACTAAAAAAAATTGTTGAATTTTCAACAAAATAATTCTATTTTGAACCAAATAATAAAATTTTTTAATAAAAAAGCTTAATTCTTGACGAAAAATTTAATAATGTATCAATTTTCAACAAAATAGTTAAAAATTTTCTACCAAATTGTTTAATTTTTTAGCCGGAAAACCGATTTTTTTTTAGAAAACAAATGAATTTGCAACCATGAAGTATGACTTTTCAACACAATTGTTGAATTTTCAACAAAATCATTCAATTTTGAACCAAATAATCATTTTTTAAATAAAAACGCCGAATTCTTAACGAAAATTTTAATATTATATTAGTTTTCAACTAAATAGTGAAATTTTTTAAACAAAAAAGATGAATTTTTAAACCAAAAAGAAGAATTGAATCCAAGAAAGTTATATTTTCAACTTCGAAATGTGAATTTTACCAGAAAAATTAATTTTAAACCAAATAGTTGCATTTTCACCCAAAAATATGAATTTTACACCAAAAATATGAATTTTCAAACAAAAAAGTATTCTTTCATTTTCCCTCGACAATTTCTCATTTTCCTTGGCCGTTATGGATTTTTTTTCATCAGGGTGGCGACTTGACCGAGAAACCGAGAAATGGCCGCGAATTAAATATAAAAACCGGGTATTGAAAAAATTAATTTTCAAATAAAAAATTCAATTTTTAACCAAAAAATTGATTTTCCAGAAAATTCATCAATTTTCAACGAAATACTAAAATTTTTTACTAAATTGTTTAATTTTTTAACCGATAAAAGGATTTTTTTTAGAAAACAGTTTAGTTTTCAAGCCGAAAATGTTAATTTTCAACAAAAATTTAATTTTCATTCGAAGTAGTTGGATTTTCAACAAAATAATTCAATTTTTAATCAAATAGTAATTTTTTTAAATAAAAAAACTTCTTTACTAAAAAGAATTGTTGAATTTTCAACACAATAATTCAATTTTTAAGCAAAAAAGATTATATTTTAAACCAAAAAGAATATAATAGAAAAAAAATTAGATTTTCAAATTGAAAATGGGAATTTTTACCAGAAAAGTTAATTTTAAACCATTTTCTTAAAAAAAAAGAATTTTCCGCAAAATACATCAATTTTCAACCAAATACATAAATTTTTTAATAAATTGTTTAATTTTTTAACTGAAAAAACGATTTTTTTTAGAAAACAGTTTAGTTTTAAACCCGAAAATGTGAATTTTTAATAAAATAATTCAATTTTTAACCCTATAGTAATTGTTTGAAATAAAAAACTTCTTTACTAACAAAAAATTGTTGAATTTTCAACAAAATAATTCAATTTTGAACCAAATAATAAAATTTTTTATTAAAAAAGCTTAATTCTTGACGAAAAATTTAATAATGTATTAATTTTCAACAAAATAGTTAAATTTTCTACCAAATTGTTTAATTTTTTAGCCGGGAAAACCATTTTTTTAAAGAAAACAAATGAATTTGCAACCATGAAGTATGACTTTTTAACAAAATTGTTGAATTTTCAAGTAAATAGGGAAATTTTTTATCAAAACAAGATTAATTTTTAAACCAAAAAGACGAATTGAATCCAAAAAAGTTAGATTTTCAACTTGAAAATGTGAATTTTTACCAGAAAAGTTAATTTTAAACCATTTTCTTACAAAAAAAAGACTTTTCCGCAAAATACATCAATTTCCAACCAAATACATACATTTTTACTAAATTGTTTAATTTTTTAACCGAAAAAACGGGTTTTTTGTTGAAAACAGTATAGTTTTCAAGCTAAAAATGTGGATTTTCAACAAAAAAGTTAATTTTTGATTCGAAGTAGTTGAATTTTCAACAAAATAATTCAATTTTTAACCATATAGTAATTTTTTTTAAATAAAAAACTTCTTGACTAAAAAAAATGGTTGAATTTTCAATAAAATACTTCAATTTTTAACCAAGTAATAAAATTTTTTAATAAAAAAGCTTAATTCTTGACGAAAAATTTAATAATGTAGCAATTTTCAACAAAATAGTTAAATTTTCTACCAAATTATTTAATTTTTGAGCCGGAAAAACGATTTTTTTTAGAAAACGATTGAATTTTCAACCATGAACTATGACTTTTCAACAAAATGATTCAATTTTCAACAAAATCATTCAATTTTGAACCAAATAATCAGTTTTTAAATAAAAACGCCGAATTTTTAACGAAAATTTTAATAGTATATCAGTTTTCAACTAAATAGTGAAATTTTCTAACCAAAAAAGATGAATTTTTAAACCAAAAAAGGTAAATTGAATCCAAGAAAGTTATATTTTCAACTTGAAAATGTGAATTTTTACCAGGAAAGTTAATTTTAAACCATTTTCTTAAAAAAAAAGAATTTTCCGCAAAATACAGGAATTTTCAACCAAAACTTAAATTTTTTACTATATTGTTTAATCTTTAAACCGAAAAACCGATTTTTTTTAGAAAACAGTTTAGTTTTCAAGCCGAAAATGTGAATTTTCTACAAAAAAGTTCATTTTCATTCGAATTAGTTGAATTTTCAACAAAATAATTCAATTTTTAACCAAATAATAAAATTTTTTAATAAAAAAGCCTAATTCTTGACGAAAAATTTAATAATGTATCAATTTTCAACAAAATAGTTAAATTTTCTACCAAATTGTTTAATTTTTTAGCCGGAAAAACGATTTTTTGTTTGAAAACAAATGAATTTGCAACCATGATGTATGAATTTTCAAAACAATTGTTGAATTTTCAACAAAATCATTTAATTTTGAACCAAATAATCACTTTTTAAATAAAAACGATTAATTCTTAAAGAAAATTTTACTAGTATATCAGTTTTCAACTAAATAGTGAAATTTCTTAACTAAAAAGACGAATTGAATCCAAAAAAGTTAGATTTTCTACTTGAAAAGGTGAATTTTTACCAGAAAAGTTCATTTTGAACCAAATAGTTGCATTTTTACCCGAAAATATAAATTTTCAACAAAATATTTAAATTTTCTACCAAATTTTTTAATTTTTGAGCCGAAAAAAGATTTTTTTGTTAGAAAACAGTTTAGTTTTCAACCCGAAAATGTAAATTTTCAACAAAAAAGTTAATTTTCATTCGAAGTAGTTGAATTTTCAACAAAATAATTAAATTTTTAAACATAAAGTAATTTTTTAAATAAAAGACTTCTTACTAAAAAAAATTGTTGAATTTTCAATAAAATACTTCAATTGTTAACCATATAATAAAAATTGTTTAATAAAAAAGCTTAATTCTTGACGAAAAATTTAATATTGTATCAATTTTCAACCAAAAAGTTAAATTTCCTATCAAATTAAAAAAATTTTTAAACCGAAAAAATGACTTTTTTCAGAAAAATGTTTAATTTTGAACAAGAAAAAAAATCCGAAGCAGGTTAATTTTTAATTTTAAGTTCCAAAAATATAAATCCACGTTAACATTTTCAATACTCTAAATTCAAAATTCAATCAATGAACTTTAAATATTTTCAAAATTATATTATTGAGTTATTTTAGGCTAGAAACATTAAAAATTTACAAATATAATTTTGCTTTACCTTAAAAGTTAGAATTTAAAATTAGAAGTTAAATTGTTTTTATTTTAAATATTTTAAGTATCCTTAAAAAGCTTTAAAAGTTTTTAAATTTTAAATTATTATTGAAATTTTCTCAGAACTTCTAAATAACTTTAAAAATGAATTGAATCTGTCCTAAAACTTCTAGAAAATCCTGCGAATTTAAACAAATTTCCTTCATATTTGAATTTATAAATAACGATTAAACACTTATTATTATTTTTTAAATTAGAGTAATTTTAAGAGATACTTAGAAGGTTTAAAAAGATTCTGAAATAATTTAGAACTTGAAATTTGAAATCAAATGTAGATTTTTGCAGATTTCAAACAAAAAATTTAGAAGCTTTTTAAGAATTTTGAAAGGCCCGAAAAGAATAAAAAAAAATTCTTAATATTCCTAGGAAAATTGAAAATGATTATTTAATTTTGAAAAATTATTTTACCAGTATATTCAAAAAGATTTTCAGAGCTTTCCAAAATTGTCAAAAAAGACCCTTGACGATTTTAAGAATTTAAAACAAATTGCAGGAAAAAAATTGCCAATGAAAAAGTCCTTTAAAAAAATCCATTTTTAATGTTTCTAACTAAAAATTGTTTAAAAAATATAATTTTGAGCATTTACAAATTTATTCATTCGTTCTCCATTTTAAAACACTAAAATATTTTTTTTCAGATTTAATAAAAATAAAGAATTTAAATTTATATTAAAAAATGCATTTTTCTGTTAAATTAAACATAAATTTCGTTTAATAATTAAACTGTAACTAAAATATTTAAGAAATAAAAATTGCATTGAATATATCGTTTTTTAATGATAGCATGGATTTATATTTTTCAATCCGAAACTTGTCAACTGATGAATTTAAAGGTCTTATTACTTTAAAAAAACCCCATTTTCAGATTTTAAGAGTTTTTTTTTATTTCAATGTCCTAAATTGCAGAATCAATCAATGAATTTGAAATTGTTAAAAATTATACCATTTTAAGCAATTTTAAATTCAAATTCCAGCTCAGAATTGGTTAGAAATGGAAAATTATATTTTTTAATTTTTTAATTATTCTCCTTGTTTTAAAATGCATCTATTTCGGTTAAAAATTAATTTTCTAAAATGATGATTCAACTATTTTGTTAAAAATTCGATAGTTTTTGCGTTGAAAAAATTTGTTAACCAAAAATTTAACTGTATTATTGTTGTTGCCAAATATATCTTTTCTAGTAGAAAATTTATTTATGTTTTGTCACAAATCGAACTATTTCTTTGAAAATTTGTTTTTTTTTTGCACTTGAAAATTGACCGTTTTCAGTTAAACATTTTTTTTGGCATTAAATTATTCTTCTTCTTTGAAAATGCATCTATTGTGGTTAATAAAACTGTTTTTGTTGTTGAAAATTAATTTTTTGAACTGCAAATTTAACGATACGATATTCGGCAGAAATTAAATTAAACTATTTTGCTGCACTAATTTTTTTCTGATAAATTTATTTTTTAAGCTGATAATTTAAGAGTTTTTTGTTAAATATTAATGTATTTTTTAAAAAAACCTCGTTTTTTGTGTTTTTAAAATTGATTTATCAAATTTTGTATTTCTGTTTTCGGTAAAAAATGATTTAAAAAAAAATTAAATTATTTGGTTGCAAATTCAAATTTTTTCTTTAAAATTCAAATCTTTTGTGGAATCTTTGTTTTTTTTGGGGGGATAATAATTATTTTTTAACTAAAAAAATAACTATTCAATTTTTTGCTGAAACTTGATCTTTTTTCGTTAAAAATTCATGTATTTTGTTGAAAATTCGTCAAAAAGATAATTTTGAATAAAAGAATTAAATTTTCAACTATGAAATATTTTTCTGTCAGGAAAGAAAAAAAATTGAATTTTGAACCAAAATAGAATAATTATCTACCAAATGGTTCATTTATCAACAAAAAATTTTTTTTCAGTGAAGTAATAAATAAATCTCAACCAAATTGTTGGATTTTTATGCAAAAAAAAAGGATTTTCTACTAGAAAATTAAGTTTCAACCAAATTGTCGAATTTTCTAACAAAGAAGAAAATTTTTTAATAAAAGATTTAAATTCTTCCGAAACAGATTTATGTTAATTTTGAATCAAAATAAATTAGTATTTTAAAATAAACTAATTTTAAAATTAGTATTTAAAATAAACCTAGGGATTTGAAAGATTAATTTTTAAATAAAAAATTGCGTTTTTAACTAAAAACACGATTTTCTTTAAAAAAAAATAAGAATTTCCAAGAAAATACATCAATTTTCAACGAAATAGTTAATTTTCTACCAAATGGTTTACTTTTTAGCCGAAAAAAACGATTTTTTGTTAGAAAACAGTTGAATTTGCAACCATAAAGTGTGAGTTTTGAACAAAATTGTTGAATTTTCAACAAAATAAATTAATTTTTAACTAAATAATAAAAAATTTTAATAAAAAATCTGAATTCTTAACGAAAAATTGAATAATATATTAATTTTCAACCAAATAGTGAAATTTTAAACCAAATTATGGAATTTTTAAACAAAAAAGGTGAAATTTTTATCACAACAGATTAATTTTTAAGCCAAAGAGGTTTACAAATGTATTTAAAAAATTAAATTTTCAACCAAAAAAACGAATTTTACAACAAACTTGTTGAATTTCCAAACAAAATAATTTGATTTTTACCCAATAATAAATTTTTTAAATACAAAAGGTAAATTCTTAACGAAAATTTTAATAATATAATAATTTTCAACCAAATAGTTAGATTTTCAACTTGAAAATATGCATTTTAACCAGAAAATTCAAACTTGAACCAAAAAGTTGCATTTTTACCCGAAAATATGAATTTCCAACAAAATATTAAAATTTTCTACCAAATTGTTTAATTTTTGAACGGCCAAAACGATTTTTATTAGGAAATAGTTTAATTTTCAACCCGAAAATGTGAATTTTCGACAAAAAACTTTATTTTCATCCGAAGCATATCAATTTTTAAGCAGAAAGTTGCAGTTTGAACCAAAAAAGGATTAGTTTTCGACCAAAATTTTCATCCTTTTTGGTCAAAAATTAGTATTTTTGGATTGCAATTTTATTATTTTGTTAAAAAAAATGAAACTATTTGGTTGAAAATGGACTTTTCTGTTGAAAATTTAACTTTTTTATTTGGGAATTCAAATACTCTGTTGAACTTTGAACCAGTACTCAAAAAATGTATTTTCGTGTTACCGATTAATTGGTTTTTTTTCTCTTTTTTTCAGAAAATTCATATTCATGGTTTGAAAATTTAACTGTTTTTATCGAGGATTCAACTATCTGGTTGAAAATAATTTTTTGGTTCAAAATTCATAGTTTCGAGATTAAAATTCAATCGAATTTTTCTTCTAAATTAACTTTTTTATGCAAAATTAATATTTTCGAGTTCAAAATTCAACATTTTTTTGTAAAATTCGTCTTTTGGATTAAAAACTTATCCCCTTTCAATCAAAATTTAATCATTTTTTATTTAAAATCCAATTTTTGGGTTGAATATTAATCTGATTAATGTAATCTTATGTTGAAAATTCCACAATTTTAAATTTATCTTTCGGTAGAAAAGTCATCTTTTATGGTTAAAATTTTGTTGAATATATTTTCAGTTAAAAATAATTCCGTTTTGGTTTTTGGATTCATCTATTTTGCTGAAAATTCGTATATAATGGGCAAATTCAACCTTTTTTTTTTTTATTTAAAATAAAAATCTTTTTTTTTCAAATATCAACTATTACATTTTTCGTTGAATGAAAATTCAACAATTTGGTGGAAAATTCGTATTTTTTATTTAATTATTGAATTATAAAAATAAATTATCAGGTTGAAAATTCATATCTTTGGATTAAGAATTCTACTGCTTTGTAGAAAATTCGTCTTTGATGACTTTAAAACTTAACTATTTATTGGTAAATTAAATTATTTGGTTAGGATTAAATTGTACCTGGAAAATTCAACAATTAAAAATTTTCCTTTTGCTAGAAACTTCATTATTTTGGCCGAAAATTCAACGATTTTTACAGAAAATTTCACTATTTTGTTGAAAATTAACTTTCCTG
>JAWWLR010000158.1:59194137-59205754 GCA_035041075.1 Acraspis erinacei | reverse complement strand
ATTATTCGTAATATATGCTAAATGTTTATTATACCTTCAATATGTTAAATATTTAATATTAATATTGCAAAAAAACAATTCGCACAAGTGTCATTGTGCCGTGTTTGTCCGAAATTTCTTGGTTTTATTTTCAGGAATTTGATAAATCAAGAGCCTTGTTTCTTCCTCTATTTGATATTTTTTTGAATTTTCCAATTTTGTCAGAGAATGGAGCGAAGTGGCGCCGATAGGGATCGGGAGAATTCTGCCGGGCGTAGCTTTATTAGACGGGAAAGTGTACGTGGTCGGAGGCGAGCTGGAATCTTGTATAATCGCAAACGGCGAGTGTTACGATCCTCGGGACGACGTGTGGACCTCGATCGCCTGCATGGAAGAGCCTAGATGTGATTTTGGACTATGTGCCTTGGATAATAGTTTATACGCATTTGGTGGTTGGGTCGGCGAGGACATTGGACGTTCGATTGAAATTTACGACCCGATCACCAACACTTGGACGCTAGATGGCGAACTGCCGGAACCTCGATTTAGTATGGGCGTCGTAGCTTATGAAGGTAATTTCAACTTTATTTTATTACTGTCATCCTGATCCCTCGACATGCCCTTTTTTTCTCTAGCTGGCAACGGGAGAATAAACTTTTAATATTGTATGACACACTTTTTGCATAAATAATAATAATTAATTGACAGTAAATAGCAAATACAGGTGTAAAATTCATACATATTGCCAAATATTTATCAAATATTTCACAGTTTTTAAATATTTTTCAAAGATTTCGGATAGATTTAAAAGATTTTAATAATTTTAACAAATATTACCAAATATTTCAAATATTTCGCAAAGATTTTTAAATATTTAACAAGGTTTCACAAAAATTTCATAAAAATTTCAATTATTTCCCAAAGATTTCAGTTTTCAAATATTATGCAAAGATTTCGAATAGATTTAAAAGATTTTAATAATTTCACAAATATCACTGAATATTTCAAATATTTCGCAAAGATTTTACAAAGATTTCAGTTTTTTCAAATTATTTGCAAAGACTTCTGATATATTTGAAAGATTTTACAGTTTTCAAATACTTCGAAAAAAAATTCGGATAGATTTAAAAGATTTCACCAAGATTTTAATAATTTCACAATTATGGGCAAAATTTAAACAATATTTTTAATATTTTTAAAGATTTCAGAAAAATCTGACACATATATTACAAAAATTGGATTGATGATTTCTCAAATATTTTACAGTTTTGAAATTCTTTGCAAAGATTTCGGATAGTTTTAAAAGATTTTAATTATTTCCCGAAAATTGCACAAATATTTC
Source organism: Acraspis erinacei (assembly GCA_035041075.1). NCBI lineage: Eukaryota > Metazoa > Arthropoda > Insecta > Hymenoptera > Cynipidae > Acraspis > Acraspis erinacei. The sequence continues at coordinate 59,204,433 of JAWWLR010000158.1, read as the reverse complement.
CATAATTTCACAAATATTTTAATGATTTCAAAAATATTACTAAATATTACAAAATATTTGTAATATTTCCCCGATTTCTAAAGATTTCAATAATTTCACAATTATTAGCAAAATTTAATCAATATTTTTAATATTTCGCAGATTTTTAAAGATTTTAGAAAAATATGACACATATATTACAAAAATTTGAATGATAATTTCTCAAATATTTGACAGTTTTCAAATTCTTTGCGAAGATTTTGGACAGTTTTAAGAGATTTTACAACAACTTTAATTATTTCCCAAAAAATTCACAAATATTTCAATAATTTCACAAATATGACCTAATTTTTTCAAATATTTCGCAACGATTTCAGTTTTCAAATTTTTTGCAAAGATTTCGGATAGTTTAAAAAGATTTTAATTATTTCCCGAACATTGCACAAATATTTCAATAATTTCACAAATATTTTAATAATTTGACAAATATTTTAATAATTTCAAAAATATTACTAGATATTACAAAATATTTGTAATATTTCCCAGATTTCTAAAGATTTCAAATATTTCGCAAAGATTTGAGATAAATTTCAAGGATATCACAAAATTTTCAGTTATTTCATAAAAATTTCCGATAGATTTGAAAGATTTTTCAAGATTTTAAATATTTCGCAAAGATTCTGAATAGATTTAAAAGATTTTACAAACATTTTGAAAATATCAAAATTTTTACCAAATATTTAAAAAAATATTTTCAATATTTGACAGATTTTTAAAGATTTCAGAAAGATTTGGCGCATATATTATATTATAAATAAATAAATAAATAAATAAAATTACAAAAATTGAAATGATGATTTCTCAAATATTTTACAGTTTTCAAATGCTTTGCAAAGATTTCGGACAGTTTTAAAAGATTTTACAACGACTTTAATTATTTCCCAAAAAATTCACAAATATTTCAATAGTTTCACAAATATTTTAATAATTTAAAAAATATTACTAAATATTACAAAATATTTGTAATATTTCCCCGATTTCTAAAGATTTCAAATATTTCGCAAAGATTTGAGATAAATTTCAACGATATCACAAAATTTTCAGTTATTTCATAAAAATTTCCGATAGATTTGAAAGATTTTCCAAGATTTTAAATATTTCGCAAAGATTTTGAATAGATTTAAAAGATTTTACAAACATTTTGAAAATATCAAAGTTTTACCAAATATTAAAAAAAATATTTGCAATATTTGACAGATTTTTAAGGATTTCAGAAAGATTTGGCGCATATATTACAAAAATTTGAATCAAATATTTGGCAAAGATTTTGGATAGATTTAAAATATTTTACAAAAACTTGAATGCTGTCTAAAAGATTTTATGATTTCTCAAAATTTTAACAGTTTTCAAATATTTCGCAAAGATTTCAGATATATTTCAAAGAATTCTCAAAAACTTAAATTATTTCATAAAAATTTCCGATACGTTTCAAAGATTGCACAAAGATTTCAATAATGTCGCGATGATTTTAATATTTTCATAGATATTACTAAACATATCAGAAAACTTTTAAATATTTCGCAAATATTTCCAATATTTCCCAAAGATTTTGAATAGATTTTAAGGATTTTAGTTCTCTTTATAAAACCAAAATAGTAAATTAAAATCAAGAGTAAATTGTCTTCGAAATAGTTTCAATTTTTAACAAAGCAGCAGAATTTTCAAACGAACAATTGAATTTTAATTTAAAAAGATGAAATTCCTTCTAAAAGTGATCAATTGTGGAAAAAAAAACCTTAAAAAAAATGGTTCAATTTTCATCCAAAGAAGATTCCAGTTCACTTTCGTACACCAAAAGAAGAATTGTAAACAATAAGTTAATTTTCTATCAAATATTCGAATTTTTAACCAAAAAGTATCACTTTTTAATAACTTTGTTAAATTTTTCAACCAAAAAGTTGCATGTTTATCCAAGAAACTTGAAAATTCAACTAAAACAGGTGAACTTTTAAATCAGAAAGACAAATTTAAAAAAAAAAATTGAATTTTCATCCAAAAAGGATTTAGTTGACTTTTCAACACAAAAATACGAATTTTAAACAAAAAGTCAATTTTTTCGGAAATAGTTCAACTTTCAACAAAACAGTTGTATTTTTATCTAAGAAAGATGCAATATTTCTATTAAAAAATATGATCTTTTAAATCAAATAGACTAATTTTCAGAAAAAATGTTTTTCATCCAAAAAAGATTTCAGACGAATTTTGAAAATTATTAAATTTTCGAACAAATAATAAAGTTTATAACTAAAAATATCATCTTTAGATGAAAGTCTTTGTGAATTTGCAGAAATTACGCTCCCTTGCAAGAAAGGAAGTGTTAGCAGTATTTTTTTTTAGAATTATATAAATATAAATTTTATAATTTTCCCGAGACAATTAGGAAAATTTTTTGAATATTTTAGATGTGTTTGCAAATTATTAGGGAAAATTCGCGCATTTACAAAAGCTACTTTCAGACTCATAAATTCCTAAATATATTTGTAAATAAATCGAATTTTTCTTGAAATTTTGAAAAATTAAAAAAGTGTATTTTAGGAATGTTAGGAAATGCTAACAGATTATAAAAATATTTTAAATCTATAAAAATACCTCTTAAATTATTGAAAATATTTTTAGCTCACTGGAACTTTTCTTAAAATTTAAAGAAAAAAACATTATTAAAATAAAAAAAATTGCCTGAAAATATTAAAAATTTCCACACTTTTTAATTCTTCAGAATACGTTTTTTTTTAATGTTCTACATTTTGAAAATCTTCTTTATTCTCCGTAGATCTTCGCAATATTTATGGCATTTGATGCCTTAATTTATTTTTTATTTTCCAATGTTACCAAATTAAAATATTTTGCTTTAACATCTTCTGTTCTTTTTCAAAACTTAAGGAAATATTTGGAAATGTTTTCATTGGTTTTGAACCGTTTCCAAACTTCTAAATATCTCTTAAATTTACTCAAATCTGTACTAAAATCATATACTATTGCAAAATTTTGCTTTAAAAACTGGTAAACTCTTTTTTTAAATTTCGAACAATTTTAAAGTCTTTTTAAAGCTTAAAATTATTCTTTCAAAATTATATATTAACTGCTTCTGAATTTTTGTTCGAATTCTTCAAAATAATTTTTTTTCATTATTTAATTTTACTTATCTCATTGAAAATGTAAAAAATTTGTAGGTCAACAAAAGTAACTTATTCATATTTGCCACAAAATGCAACAATTAATTTTATTTCATCAATTTTAAAACAAATACTTAAATTTTTCTATAAAAAGGATCAATTTAAACAAGAATCTTCTGTTTGGTTGAACGAACCTTAATTTTTTGAAATTAAAACTTAATTATCTAAGTTTTGATTGAAAATTTATCTTTTTAAGTAAAAATTTAATTCGTTGTTTCTGAAAATTCAACTATTTCAATTAAAGATTCATTGTTTTTTTGGAAAACGTTTTTTTTTGTTGGAAAATGTTTGTAGAACATATAGACAAAAAGAAATTAACATCAAAATTATTAATACATTTCCCTGGTCTAAAAACCCATTTTTGGTAAGAAATTTATAATTTTTAGTGAAAAACATAAGTATTTTTTTCTGAATTCATTTATTTTGCAATGTTTTTTTCTGTTTTGTTAAAAGGTGATTAAAATTAACGTTATGAGTTGAAATATATGTTTTCCATTTCGCGGCAAATATGATTATTTTACTTTTAGTTAACCTGGGAAAACCGTTCATAAAATTCATATTTCCAAATATTTCTCAAAGATTTAAATGATAAATAGTCTAGTAATTTGTATAAAATTGGAAGGATTATTATCTTTCTTTTTATTCAGGGCTTATATATGTGGTGGGTGGATGCACACCTATTAGTAGACACCATCAAGAAGTAATGAGCTACAATCCAGTAAACAAAAAATGGAAATATCTGGCACCATTATTAACACCTCGTTCACAAATGGGGATCACTGTGCTTGACGGATATATTTATGTGGTCGGTGGTACTAACAAAAATCATGAGGTTCTAACATCCGTCGAGAGGTATTCTTTCAAAAAGGTAAGACGCTCAAAATTAAAGAAAATGTTTAACAAATATTTAAAAAATATGTTAATTCCCCTTTTGGTTCAAAATTGATCTTTTTTAGTTGGAAATTCAACTAATTAGTTGAGAATTCATTGTTTTTGTTTAAAAAGTTGTTTTTTTTCAGTAGAAAATTAATCTTGATAGTTGAAAATGATTGTTTTTGTTTTGAAATTCAATTATTTGGTTGACAAGTAATTTATTTTATTGAAAATTAATGTGATTTCTCGTGAAAATCCGTCTTTTTTAATTGAAAATTCATGTTTTTTTGGTAGAAAATTCGTCTTTTTCGTAGAAAGTTAATCTTCTGGGTTAAAAAATAATTATTTTGGTTGAGATTTCAAGTATTTGTTTGTCAATTAATTTTTTTTTAAATGACTGTGTTTTGTTGTGAAAACTCATATTTTTTGGTGAAAAATTTATGTATTTTGTTAAAAATTCGTCTATTTCGTTAAAAATTAAACTGCTTGATAAAAACTCAACCAACTTTGTTGAAAATTAAACAGTTTTTTTTCCAAAATTATCCTTTTTGGCTAAAAATTCAACTGAGTTGTTCAAATTTTTTTGTTTTTAAGTTAAAATTTAATTTTTTAAATCGAAAATATAATTATTCCAGTCTGGATTCAAAATTTATGTATTTCAGTTAAAAATGTAACTATTAGATTAAAAATCCATTTGGTTTGTTGAAAATTTGTCTTTTTCTGAATAAAATTAATCTTTTGGTTGAACATTCATGTTTTTTTATTAGAAAATTCCTCTTTTTCGTAGAAAATTAATCTTCGGGGTTAAAAAGTCATGATTTTGGATGAAATTTCAAGTATTTGGTTGTCAATTAATTTTTTTTTAATGAAAATTATTGTGTTTTCTTGTGAAAACTCATCTTTTTTGGTTAAAAATTGATATATTTTGTTGAAATTTCCTCTATTTCGTAAAAAATTAACCTGCTTGGTAAAAACTCAACCTACTTTGTTGAAAACTAAACAGTTTTGTTAAAAATTACCCTTTTTGACTAAAAATTCAACTGAGTTGTTGAAATTTCTTTTTTTATATTAAAATTTAATTTTTTTAATTGAAAATATAATTATTCCAGTTTGGATTCAAAATGTATATATTGCAGTAAAAAATTTAATTAATTGGTTAAAAATTCATTTGGTTTGTTGAAAAATTTTTTATTTTTCTGAAGAAAATTAATCTTGTTGGTTGAAAATGGTTGTTTTTGTCTGAAAATTTATTTATTTGGTTGACAAGTAACTTCTTTTGTTGAAAATTACTGTTCTTAGTTATGAAAATTCATCTTTTTTGGTTGGAAATTCATGTTTTTTGTAGAAACTTCGTCTTTTTCGTAGAAAGTTAATCTTCTGGGTAGAAAAATCAGGATTGAAATTTCGTCTGTTTCGTAAAAAATTAACCTGCTTGATAAAAACTCAACAATTTGGTGGAAGAAACATGTTTTCAAAAATTAATTTACTTTGGTAGAAAATTCAACTGTTTCGTTGACAATTAAGTTTTATTGTTGAGAATTAATCTATTTTATCAAAAAATTCTCGTTTTTGGCTGGAAATTCATGTATTTTGTTGAAAATTAATGATTTTTTTTGCTGAAAATTCGCATTTTTCATAGAAAATTAATCTTCTTGGTTAAAAAATTGTGTTTTTGGTTGAAAGTTTAACTATTTTTTTAAATCAGTGAATTTTTTCAAGAATTTAGTTAATTTTTTGTTTTTTAAATTGCAATATTAAATGGAATAACACGCTCTTTTGCTTGAAATCAATTTTTTTGACTGAAAGTTCCGTTTATTAAGATTATGCCAAGTGCAACTTGAACTATTTTGTTGAAAATGTTTGTATCGAAAATTAATTTTCCTATTTAAATTATAACTATTTATATATTTGGTTTAAAAATTATTTTTGGTTGAAAATTTTGACCTTTTATTATAAATCAATCTTCTGGGCTGAAAGTAATTCTTTTTATGGGAAATTTAATTATTCTAGTTAAAGCGTTATTAATGTATTTCAAAATTTATGTTTTTGGTTGCAAATTCAACTATTTAAGTTTGCGAATAATTATTTTAGTTAAAAATTCGTAGCTTTGGTTAAAAATGCATTTTTTAACTGAAAATTTAACTGTTATTTGATATTTTATTTTTTAAATTTAAAATTCAACTTCTTTGTTAAAAATTCATATATTTAATTTAAAAATCGTCTTCCTTGCTATAAAATTAATTTTCCTGTTTCAAAATTGATCGTTTTGTTTAAAAACATATTTTTTTCCTTCAAAATTCAAGTATTGCAATTAATTATTGATAATTTTAGTAATTAATTCATCTTTTTGGTTGAAAATAAAAATGTTTAGTTAAAGGTTAAATTAAATTTACTTAAAAAATAAATCTTCTTGTGTAATAATAATTTTTTCAACTGAAAATTGAACTATTCCATTTTTGGTTGAAAAGTGATATTTTTTAGTTCAAAATTCAACTCTTTGATTGAGAATAAATGTATTTTTTTAAATCGACTTTTTAGTTGAAAATTAATCCTTTTGGTTGAAAATTCAACTATTTGTTGGAAAATTCATGTATCTTTTTGAAAGTCAAAATTTTAAACATTTTCAAAATTATATTATTAAGTTATTTTAGGCTAGAAATATTACAAATTAAAAAATTTAATTTTTCTTTCCCGTAAAAGTTAGAATTTGAAATCAGAAGTTAAATTATTTTTATTTTAAATATTTTAAGTATCCTTAAAAAGCTTTAAAAGTTTATTTCAAAATCTTGACAAATCTAAAAGTTGGTTTCTATTTTTTCAAATTTTAAATTATTTTTGAAATTTTTTCAGAACTTCTAAATAACTTTGAAAATTAATTGAATCTGTCCTAAAACTTGTAGAAAATCCTGCGAATTTGAACAAATTTCCTTCATATTTTAATTCAGAAATAACAATTAAACACTTATTATTTTTAGAAAAAATTAGAGTAATTTAAAGAGATATTTAGAATTTTTAAAAAGATTCTGAAATAATTTAGAACTTGAAATTTGAAACAAAATGTAGATTTTTGCAGATTTCAAACAAAAAATTTAGAAGCTTTTTAAGAATTGTGAAAGACCCCAAAAGAATTTAAAAAAATTCTTAATATTCCTAGGAAAATTGAAAATGATTTTTTAATTTTGAAAAATTATTTTACCAGTATATTTAAAAAGATTTTCAGACCTTTCCAAAATTTTCAAAAAAGACCCTTGAAGATTTTAAGAATTTAAAACAAATTGCAGGAAAAAATTGCCAATGAAAAATTCCTTTAAAAAAATCTATTTTTAATGTTTCTAACTTAAAATTGTTTAAAATATATCATTTTCAACATTTACAGATTTATTCATTCCTTATCCATTTTAGAACACTAACATATTTTTTTTATATTTTATAAAAATAAAGAATTTAAATTTATATTAAAAAAATGCATTTTTCTGTTAAATTAAACATAAATTTCATTTAATAATTAAACTGTAACTAAAATATTTAAGAAATAAAAATTGTATTGAATATATAATTTTTTAATGATAGCATGGATTATATTTTTTAATCCGAAACTTGTCAACTGATCAATTTAAAGGTCTTATTACTTAAAAAAAACCCATTTTCAGATTTTAAGAGTTTTTTTTTTAAATTTCAGTGTCCTAAATTGCAGAATCAATCAATGAATTTGAAATTGTTAAAAATTATACCATTTTAAGCAATTTTAAATTCTAATTCCAGCTCAAAATTGGTTAGAAATGGAAAATTATATTTTTTAATTTTTTAATTATTCTCCTTGTTTTAAAATGCATCTATTTTGGTTAAAAATCAATTTTCTGAAATGATGATTAAACTATTTTGTTAAAAATCCGATAGTTTTTGCGTTCAAAAAATTTGTTAACTGAAAATTTAACTTTATTATTGTAATTTCCAAATATATCTTTTCTAGTAGAAAATTTCTTTATTTTTTGTTACAAATCGAACTATTTCTTTGAAAATTTGTTTTTTTGCGCTTGAAAATTGACCGTTTTCAGTTTAAAATTCATGTTTTTTTGGTATTAAATTATTATTATTCTTTGAAAATGCATCCATTTTGGTTAATAAAAATGTTTTTGTTGTTGAAAATTAATTTTTTGAACTGAAAATTTAACGATATGATTTTCGGCAGAAATTAAATTAAAATATTTTGCTGCATTAATTTTTTTTCTGGTAAATTTATTTTTTAAACTGATAATGTAAGATTTCTTCGCTAAATATTTATATATTTTGTAAAAAAACTCGTTTTTTGTGGTTTTAAAATTGATTTATCAAATTTTGTATTTCTGTTTTCGGTAAAAAATTATTGTTTTAAAAATTAAATCATTTGTTTGAAAATTCAATCTTTTGCTTGAAAATTCCAATATTTTGTGAAAAGTTGTTTTCTTTTTGTTGGATAATAACTATTTTTTAACTAAAAAATAACTATTCAATTTTTTGTTGAAACTTGATTTTTTTTCGTTAAAAATTCATGTATTTTGTTGAAAATTCGTCAAAAAGATAATTTTGAATAAAAGAATTCAATTCTCAACTATGAAATATTTTTCTGTCAGGAAAGAAGAAAAATTGAATTTTCAACCAAAATAGATTTATTATCTACCAAATAATTCATTTTTCAACAAAAAAGTTTTTTCAGTGAAGTAAGAAAAAAATCTCAACCAAATTGTTGGATGTTTATGCAAAAAAAGGATTTTTTACCAGAAAATTAAGTTTCAACCAAATTGTCGAATTTTGTACCAAAGAAGAAAATTTTTTAATAAAAGATTTAAATTCTTCCGAAACAGATTTATGTTAATTTTGAATCAAAACATTTTTTTGCGTAAAAGAAATTTTCAACAAAATTCTCATTTAATTATTTTGTGAGAAAAATATAGTTTTCTAATCAATTATTTTAGGCTAGAAACATTACAAATTAAAAAATTTAATTTTTCTTTCCCTTAAAAGTTAAAATTTAAAATCAGAAATTAAATTATTTTTATTTTAAATATTTTAAGTATCCTTAAAAAGCTTTAAAAGTAGATTTTTGCAGATTTGAAACGAAAAATTTAGAAGCTTTTTAAGAATTGTGAAAGGCCCCAAAGGAATAAAAAAAATTTAAGTATATTTAAAAATATTTTAAGAGATTTCTAAAATTGTCAAAAAAATACCTTGGAGGATTTTAAGAATTTAAAACAAAATGCAGGATTTTCTAAAAATTTGTAGGACAAATTCTATTAATTTCAAAATATGTGTATTCCAATAAAAAAATCCTTCAAAAAACTCTATTTTTAATGTTTCTAACTTAAAATTGTTTAAAAACTATCATTTTGAACATTTACAAATTTATTTATTCGTTCTCCATTTTAAAACACTAAAATATTTAGTACTGCAATTAAGTATTGGTCATTTTATTAATTATTTTGTTAAAGGTTAAATTAAATTTGTTTTAAACTGAAAATTTAACTATTCAATTTTTAGTTGAAAAGTGATATTTTTTAGTTGAAAATTCACCTATTTGTTTGAAAATTGATCAATCTTTTTGAAATTAATTTTTAATATAGTACTCACATTGTTTTACCCAAATATACACAAAATTTTAATTATAAATAGATAAAATAAAAAAGTGTTTGAATTTTAATTCAAATTCATGTACTTTAGAGACAAATTCCAGCACTGATTAATTATTTATTTAACCGATCGTGCCAAAATATTTACGAATATCTCGTAATATTTTAATTAAATTCCTATAAAATAAAAAAGGGACCTGGAAAAAAGCGCGAACTGTCCGTCAATAATTTTTTTTTGTTTGAAAAGTAAACACTTTCTGTTTAAATTTAATTTTCTCTGTTTGTCAATTCAACTATTTTTTGTTTCTAAAACTTGAATTGAAGGGAAAATAATTCTGTTCGCAGAATGAATGGACGACGGTCGCCCCAATGAAAGTGGGCAGATCCTATCCGGCCGTTGCAGCAGCCGATGGTCGCTTATACGTGATAGGCGGCGATCAGTCTCAAGAAATAAATTTTTACAGAACGCAAATCACAATTTCGACTGTCGAGTGTTACGATCCGAACTCGGACAAGTGGCATGAGTGCGCTTCTCTTCCGACGAGCAGAGGAGAAGCGGCTGCGATCATCGCACCATTTTGATTAATGATGATGAGACTTCATCTCTC
>JAWWLR010000158.1:59179702-59192248 GCA_035041075.1 Acraspis erinacei | reverse complement strand
AACAAAAAATGGAGTGTTTTAGAAAAAATTCGAGTTCTTAATTTTTATTTTTGACGATCTCAAAAAAAAAATTGAGGAAATTCTTAAGGATTTTGAGAACTTTGAAGAGAATAAAATTTTTCTTAAGATTAATATACAAATTTACAAGGGTTGCTTTTTAAAAATTAATGTTAAGAGAGTATTGAAAAAGATTTTAAAAGATATCCAAAATGGTCAAAAAATCATTTTTAAAATTCCAAGGAATATTTTTAATATTCTATTTTGAAAATATTAAAAATTTATCTGGCAGATTTTAAGGCAATTTTTTTTCAAAGATTTCCAAATTTTATTAAAAGAAAAATTTCTCAATGAATTTTTAAAATATCAAATTAATTTAGAAAAAATTCGAGTTCTTAATTCAGATTTTTGACGATGTCAAACAAAAAATTCTAGAAGGTTATTAAGAATTTTTAAAAGGTTCAAGAAAACAAAATTTGGTTTAAAGATTCTTATGAAAATTTAAAATGGTTCATTATTTTGAAAAAATTACTTTTAAGAGAATATTAAAACGGTTTCCAAAATGGTCAAAAATGAATTTGAAAAATTTTTAAACAATTTTTATTTTGCAGAATTAAAAAAAATCAATTCATATTTTAATATATTTCAAAATTCTAAAAAAATGTAGTAATAATTCAATTTTTTTACAGATTTCAGAAAATTAAATTTCAATGAAAATTAAATTTCATATGACAATTAAAAATCGTTTTTTTTTAGTTGAAAAGTTAATTTTAGTTAAAATATGAATAATTCGATTCATTCTAAAAAATATGACATAATTCTGAAAAAAATTCAATATTAATTTCATATTTTCTTAATATTTCTGGGGAAATTTTAATTATTCCGGTTAACAAATTTTAAAATTTGTAAGCGAAAGTGTTCATTTTGATCTATAAATAACAAAAAATTGAGTATTTTAAAAACAAATTCGAGTTCTTACTTTGGATTTTTGACAATTTCAAACAAAAAATTTTTTCTTAAGATTAATATAAAAATTAAAAAGGATTGTTTTTCAAAAATTAATTTTAAGAGAATATTTCAGGATATCCAAAATTGTCAAAAAATCGTTTTTAAAATTCCAAGGAATATTTTTTATATATTATTTTGAAAATATTAAAAACGAATCTTGCAGATTTTGAGTCCATTTTTTTCAAAGATTTCCAAATTTTGTTAGAAGAAAAAAACTCTCTAATCACTTAAAATATCCTACATTTTTATACAACATTTATTTTAAAATATTAGAAAATTTCAAATCAGTTTGATTTTTTTTTAAATATTAATTTCAATGCATCTTTAAAATATCAAAGTAATTTAGAAAAAAATTGGAGTTTTAAATTCAGATTTTTGAAGTCTCAAACAAAAAATTCCAGAAGGTTTTTAGGAATTTTTAAAAGTTTCAAGACAACAAAATTTTTTTCTAAGATTCATATAAAAATTTTTTATGTTTTAATTTGAAAAGCTAATTTTTATTTTATTTAATACCATTTTTTCATTTTGTAGGATTTACAAATTAAAAAAAAAATCGAATTTTTAATTAAAATTTTTTAAGATTTTAAACAAAATAATCTAAAAGGTTCTTAAGAATTTTTTAAAGTTTCAAGAGGAGAAAAAATGTTTAAAAAATATTTAAAACGGTTTCCAAAATTGTCAAAAATGAATTTGAACGATTTTAAATTTCGAAATAGAATTTTATTTTGCAGAATTTATAAATTTTTAAATAGATAAAAAAATTAAATAAAAAAAGGAAGTTTCTCTCAAGATTTCAAGATGAGATTTGGAACCTTTTTAACAATTTTGAAATATTTCAGGTGTCCAAAAATTAAGAAAAAAAAGAATTTGGGAAATGTTTTTAAAAGTACTAAAAAAACGAGAATAAATACAAATTTTTTAATATTTCAAAAAAATAAAAACAAAAGGTAGATTTTTCAATATTTTGAGATAATATTTTGAATTTTTAACGATTTTTAAAGGTTTCAAGAGAATGAAAAAATTTTCTAAGATTCCTGAGAAAATTTAAATATTCCGTTTAAAATTTTTAATTTGTGAGTAAAAGTGTTAAATTTTCATTTTCTAAGAATAATTAAAGATTGATTAATTTAGAAAAAGTTCGAGTTTTTAATTTATATTTTTATAGATTAAAAAGGGAAAGAACTGTAAGAAAATAAGATTTTTTAAAAGCTTAATATAAAAATTTAAAAACTTTTAAAATTTCAAAAAAAATTTCAATGATTTTTTATTTTGAAAATATTAAAAAAGATTTTTCGACAGTCTTTCAAAATAGTTAAAAAAAATCTGGAATATTTTAAAGCAATTTTTTTATTTTGAAACATTTTTAAACAATTTTAAGAAAAATTGAAGTCAGTTAAAAAGATTTTTAATAATTTGAGAAGTTTTAAAGCGATGAAAAATATTTGGTAAAATTCTATTAAATAAAAAAAAAATCTTTAAAACGTTCTAAATTTTTAATTCTAAGATCATGTTTAAAATTATGTTAAAAGCATTTATGATTTATAGATAAGAGTTGAACAATTATTAATTTGAAAAAACTTAAAAGAATTAAACTTCTAATTAAGAAATATATTGTTTCAAAAATAAATTAATTTGTCCAATTTTTTTATTTTTTCATCTCAAAATAGTTTAAAAAGATTTAATTTTCGTTTAATTTACAAATTTTATTTTGACTTTCAAACGGAATAAATAAAAAATGGAAGGAAGAAAACCGGAAATAAAAAATTATTTTGTCGGGTAGACAACCTGAAGAAGATTGCACATCTGTTCCGAATAAATGATTAATAAAAAAAGGTATTATGGTTGGACAGCTCTAAATGATGAAAAAATTCCCAACTCACGAATATCGTATTGGCTGAAAAAAAATGAAGGGCTAAAGACACGCAATTAAAGATAATTCAAGATATGCCAAAATTAAAATTTTAGATTCTAAAATAATTTTCGTGATGAATTCGTTACAAAACATTATAGGATTAAATAAAATAAAATAAAATAATGGAAATATTTTGGCTGTGCGATATCAAAATTTGATTTCAGCAAATAGCTCTTGTCGAAATTTCTTTAAAAAATAGTCAGATCTACGTGCACTTTGAGAAGCAGATGATCAGAGTTGGGATTAAAATATAATTAGAATTTGCTTTTTTCTTGAATTATTAACCCGTTTATTTTTAATAATTAAATTTTGCAATCTGAATTGAAAAATTGTATTTTTAACTTTTTATAAGTTGAAGGCAATTAAAAATCTAATTTTTAATTGTTGAATTTACTGAATTTACTGAATTTAGAATTCAACTTTTCAGAATTAAAGAAAATTAAAAATTTAATTTTCAACGGTTGAAAATCAAACAGTTAAAGATTATAGAAAATTTAACTGTTGATTATTGATAATTGAATTTTCAACAGAAAAATTCAACTCTTCAAAATTGAAGGAAATCAAATTTTTGACTGTCAATAATTGAAAAAATGTTATTTTTTACGGTTGAAAATAAAAAAGAATTACATTTACAACTGTTAAAAATTGCAGGCAATTGAAAATTTAATTTTTAACTGTTGAATTAATTGCAATTGAAATTCCAACTTTTTAAATTAAAGAAAGTGGAAAATTTAACTGTTGATAATTGAATTTTCCAAATTTAAAAATTCAACTTTTCAAAATTGAAGGTAATTGAATTTTTAACTGTCAACATTTGAAAAAAATTAAAAATTTAATTTCTTACCGCTGAAAATAAAAAAGAATTGAAAAATTGTATTTTTAAATATTAAAAATAGAAGGAAATTCCAAATTTAAATTTTAACTGTTGAATTAATTGCAATTGGAATTCCAACTTTTCAAAATAAAGAAAAATGAAAACTGAATTTTCAACATTTGAAAATTAAAGAAAGTTCAAATTTAACTGTTGATAATTGAATTTTCCATATTTAAAAATTCAACTCTTCAAAATTGAAGGAAATTAAATTTTTAACTGTCAAAAATTAAAAACAAAATTAAAATTAAATTTTTTACTGTTGAAACTAAAAAATAATTGCATTATTAACTGTTAAAAATTTCAGGCGATTGAAAATTTAATTTTTAATTGTTGAATTAATTGCAATTGGAATTCCAACTTTTCAAAATAAAGAAAATTGAAAATTTAATTTTCAACGGTTGAAAATTAAACAGTTAAAAATGAAAGAAAGTTGAAAATTTAACTGTTGATAATTTAATTTTCCATAGTTAAAAATTGAACTCTTCAAAATTGAAGGAAATTAAATTTTTGACTAAAAAATTAAAAAACAAATTAATTTTTAACTGTAAACATTTGAAAAAAATCGAAAATTGACTTTTTTACTGTTGAAAATAAAAAAAAATTGAAAAATTGTATTTTTAGTTGTTAAAAATTGCAGGCAATTTAAAATTCTATTTTTAACTGTTGAATTTATTTCAATTAAAATTCAAACTTTTTAAATTAAAGAAAGTGGAAAATTTAACTGTTGATAATTTAATTTTCCAAAGTTAAAAATTCAACTTTTCAAAATTGAAGGAAATTAAATCTTTAACTTGTGAAAATTTGAAAAAAAAATTGAAAATTGAATTTTTAACGATTAAAAATAAAAAAATAATTGCATTTTTGACTGTTAAAAATTAAAGGAAATTAAATTTTTAACTGTCAAAAAATAAAAAATAAATTAAAATTAAATTTTTAACTGTTAACAATTGAAAAAAAATCGAAAATTAAATTTTTCACTGATGAAAATAAAAAAGAATTGAAAAATTGTATTTTTAATTGTTAAAAATTGCAGGCAATTGAAAATTTAATTTTTAACTGTTGAATTTATTCCAATTAAAATTCCAACTTTTTAAATTAAATAAAGTGGAAAATTTAATTCTTGATAATTGAATTTTCCAAAGTTAAAAATTCAACTTTTCAAAATTGAAGGAAATTAAATCTTTAACTGTGAAAATTTGAAGAAAAAAATCGAAAATTGAATTTTTAACTTTGAAAATAAAAAATAATTGTATTTTTGACTCTTAAAATTTGCAGGCAATTGAAAATTTAATTTTTAACTGTTGAATTCATTGCAATTGGAATTCCAACTTTTCAAAATAAAGAAAATTGAAAATTTAATTTTCAACGGTTGAAAATCAAACAGTTGAAAATTAAAGAAAGTTGAAAATTTAATTGTTGATAATTGAATTTTCCCTTGTTAAAAATTCAACTCTTCAAAATTGAAGGAAATTAAATTTTTGACTGTAAAAAATTAAAGAACAAATTAATTTTTAACTGTAAACATTTGAAAAAAAATCGAAAATTGAATTTTTTACTGTTGAAAATAAAAAAGAATTAAAATTTTTTATTTTTAACTTTTAACAATTGCAGCCAATTGAAAATTTAATTTTTAACTGTTGAATTTAGTACATTTAGAAACCCAACTGTTCAAAATTAAAGAAATTAAAGAAAATTGAAAATTTAATTTTCAACATTTTTAACTGTTCATTATTGAAGAGAATTGATAATTGAATTTTCCACAGTTAAATTTTCAGCAATTAAAAATTCAATCGAAAAATTTTCAACCTTCTGAAATTGAAGAGTTAAAAATTGAATTTTTAACTTTCGAAATTTCAGTTTTTTTAAATATTCAAAAGCTGAATTTTTAATAGTTCAATTTTCAATCGTCGAAAATTCAATTTTCACTTTTCTAAAATTTTTGATTGTGAAAAATTACACTATTGATAATTGGTAATTGGATTTCTTAACAGGCGGATTTGAAAAATATAAAAAACAAACTGTTTAAAATTGAAGAAAAATTCAATTTTCGGTATTTAAATTTTTCGCAGTTCAATTTTCAGCAATTGAAAATTTATCTCTTTAAAATTGAAGAAAATTCAAAACTGAATTTTCAACGCTTGTAAACTAAACTGTTAAATATTAAATTGTTAAAAGTTGAAAATTCAGTTTTCTTAAATATGAAAAAGTTAAATTTTTAATATTTCAAGATTCGACTCTTCAATTTTCATTTCAATTTTTAGTGTTAAAATTTCAAGAAAAGAGCGAAGGTTGTATTAAAAATAAGTGTTAAAAATGATATATTTACATAATTTTACTCTAAGTCTAGACTTTATGATATTAAAAAAAAATGCCAACTCTGACTATCTACTTTTGAGTGTAGCTCATATTTTGGCTAAGAAAATCGTCAACTACCAAAGTTATTAAGATTTAGTCAAGGTAATGATATTAAATTTAGTATGTATTTAACCCATTTTATCAACGTTTACTTTTATAGACACTATTTTTTCCCCTTAAATCTCACTGTTCATTAAATAATGTTAATCGACTGATAAATGATATTTAGACGAAAGTACTTATCGCTGATTTAGTTTATGCTCACAGGGGGAAGCTGTCAGCTGATTTTAATGGGATTTTATTTAAATAAAATGTAAACCAAAATTACTTAAAAAAAAGAAATAATAAAAATTTGGCGCCGATTGGTGCAAATCTGGAATTTACTATTCAAAAAGTTCTGCAATTTTAAAATATTGACCGTGTTGCAAGTTTTTTTTTCTAGTAAAAGAACATTAAATTTTTAACAACCGCAAGGAGCGATATAATTAATTTGTTTAATTTTTAGCATATTTAAAAAAAAAGAAAATTTAGAAAAAAACATTCTAATGTCGGATGTTTAAAATTTTATATTGAAAAATAAAAAATTAATATTGACACAACTTTTTTGTAATAAAAAAAAGGAAAAGCAAGAACCATATTAAACGCTAACATAACCTAAAATTGTTAAAAATGTATAAACCTTTTAAATTTAATCTTTTTTTTTTTGTTGTAATCAAAAGATTTCTATTAAAACCCTAAAATAACCCAAAATTGATGAAAGTTCTATAACCTAAAATTAATTTTTTTAATTTAAAAATACGAATTGCCGACGAAAAACTCCCAAAATAGTCAAAAATGTTTAAAAGATCCTATATGCTGTTCGAATGATAAAAAAATTATAAACCTTTAAAATTCAATGAGCAAGTCTTTTTCAAAAATTAATGATTCTTGTTGAAAAATCCTAATTTTTTGCATAAACTGCTAACATAACCTAAAACTGTTAAAATCTGTAAATCTTTCTCATAATCTTTTTTTTTAGTAAAAATACCAATTTCCGACAAAAAAAGTTTCTAAATCTACTGTAATTTAAATTATTTTTGTTTTAAAATACCAAATTTTCTTTAAACTGCTAACATAACCTAAAATTGTTAAAATTTGTGAATCTTCATCGAAATCTTTATTTCTTTTTTTAATATAAAAACAAAACTTGTTGGACGATTTTGAAATTATCATGTGTTTTAATTTTAATTACAGCTTTTTGGTGTAAAACGCTCACATAATTTCAAATTGTTAACATTTGAAATTCATCCTTGAAATCCAATATTTTAAATGAAAAATACCGATTTCCGGCGAAAAAAGAATCTAAATCTTGTCTAATTTTAATTATTTTTGTTTTAAAATACCAATTTTTTTTGAATTGCTAACATAACCTAAAATTGTTCAAATTTGTAAATCTTTATTGAAATATTTCTTTTATATATCATAAAAAATACCAATTTCCAACGAAAAACGCCGGCATAATCAAAATATGTTAACGGATATTTAAATTAGCTAACGCTAACATAACCTAAAACTAGTAAATGTTCTAAATCTTTTTAAAATTTAATTTTTTTATATAAAATTTTTTTAATGTGCTACGCAAAACACCAAAATAGTCCGTAATTGTTAAAAGATTCTAATTCTTGTTACAACGTTAATGAGTTTTGTTTCAAAATGCTAACATAACCTAAAATTGTTAAAAATGTATAAACCTTTTAAATTTAATATTTTTTTTGTTATCAAAAGATTTCTATTAAAACGCTAAAATAACCTAAAACTGATGAAAGTTCTATAACCTAAAATTAAATGTTTTAATTTAAAAATACGAATTTCCGACGAAAAACTCCCAAAATAATCAAAAATGTTTAAAAGATTCTATATGTTGTTCGAATCATAAAATTAAAAAAAATATGCACCTTTAAAATTCCATGGGCAAGTCTTTTTAAAAAATTAATGATTCTTGTTGAAAAATCCTAATTTTTTGCATAAAATGCTAACATAACCTAAAACTGTTAAAATCTGTAAATCTTTCTCATAATATTTTTTTTTAGTAAAAATACCAATTTACGGCGAAAAAAGTTTCTAAATCTACTTTAATTTAAATTATTTTTGTTTTAAAATACCAAATTTTTTTTGAACTGCTAACATAACCTAAAAGTGTTCAAATTTGTAAATCTTCATTGAAATCTTTTTTTTTTACCATAAAAAATACCAATTTCCAACGAAAAAAGCTGGCATAATCAAAATATGTTAATCGATTTTGAAATTAGCTAAAACGCTAACACAACCTAAAACTACTAAACGTTCTAAATCTTCTTAAAATTTAATTTTTTTATATAAAATTTTTTAATGTCCGACGAAAAACGCCAAAATAGTCCGAAATTGTTAAAAGATTCTAATTCTTGTTACAACGTTAATGAGTTTTGTTTAAAAATAATAACTTTGGCGTTAAATGCTAATATAACCTAAAACTGTTAAAAGATGTAAAGCGTCTTTTTCTTTTAGTCAAAGTACCAATTTTCGACGAAAAAAAGTTTCTAAATCTACTTTAATTTGAATGATTTTTATTTTAATACCAAATTTTTGTTTAAAACTCTAACATAACCTAAAATTGTTCAAATTCGTGAATTTTAATCTCAAACCTTTTTTTTATGATGAAAAATATTAATTTCCGACAGAAAACATTAACATAGTCAAAAAATGTTAAAAGATTTTTTAGTTATCGTGTGTTTTGTGTTTAAATACCACTATTTGCTTTAAAACTCTAACAAAACCTCAAATTGTTAAAATTGAAGAATTATCTTTGAAATCCAATTTTTTCAATTAAAAATACCAATTTCCGATTAAAGCACGAACATAACACATTTTTGTATGCCATTTTTTGGCATAAAACGTTAGCATAACCTAAATTTGTTGAAAAATGTGCATCGCGAACATAACCTCCAATTGTTAAAAAATTATGAACCTTTAAAATCGAATGTTTTTTTGGAAAAAAATGTTCTTTTAAAACGCTAACATAAAATTAACCTTAAAACGTAACCTACAATCTTAAAATTTCATTTTTTAAATTTATAAATACCGTTTTCCGGAGAAAAACACGAAAATAATCCGAAATTGTTCAAAGATTCTAATTCTTGTTCAAAGGTTAATTTTTTTCTTAAATACCATTTTTTCGCATAAAGTGATAACATAACCTAAAATTGTTTAAAGTTTTGAGTCATTTCTCAATTTTTCTTAAAGCAAAATAATCAAATTTAGACGAATAAAGAATTTTAAATCTTGCCTAATTCAAATGGTTTTTGTTTTAAAATAATAAATTTCTGTTTAAAACGCTGACATAACCTAAAATTATTATAAAAAGTACCAATTTCCAACAAAGAACGATAATCAAAAATTGTTAAAAGATTTATAAATTATGATGTGTTTTGTGTTTAAATAACAATTTTTGGTGTAAAACGCTAACGTAACTTCAAATTGTTGAAATTTGAGATTCATCTTTGAAATTAAATATTTTTATTGAAAAATACCGATTTCCGACGAAAAAAAGATTCTAAATCTTGTTTAATTTGAATTATTTTTGTTTTAAAATTTCAAATTTTGTTTGAACCGCTAACATAACCTAAAATTGTTCAAATTTGTGAATCTTTAATGAAATATTATTTTTTTTATCATAATAGATACCAATTTCCGTACGAAAAACGCTAGCATAATACCAAATTATTGAAATATTCGAAACATTATTCAAATTATAATGATTTTTTTTAAATAAACGATTTCTGCGCATAATAAATGAAACTCGTAACCTAAAATTAAACTTATAATTTAACCTACATTTATTAAAAATTGTAAACCTTTATAATTTATTAATTTTATAATTTTTATTTATTTTATATTTTTTATAATTTAATTATAATTTTATTTTATAATTAATTAAAATTAATATAATGTTTTTTGTGAAAAAAAATTCTTTTGAAACGATAACATAACCTAAAAGTTCTAAAAGGTGTAGAACCTCTTCAAACTAAATTTTTTTAAATTTGCTAATACCAATTTCCGGAAAAAAACACAAAAATAATGTTCTTTTTTTAATTACCAAATTTTCGCATAAAGTGATAACATAACCTAAAACTGTTTAAAGTTGTGTCATTTTTCAATTTTCTTTAGCAAAATAATAAAATTTAGGCCAAAAAAAGGAATGTTGAATCTCGTTTAATTTAAATGACTTTTGTTTTAAAATACTAAATTTTGGTTGAAAATCCTGACATAACCTAAAATTATTAAAATTTGTGAATCTTTATTGAAATATTTTTTTATTATTATTATAAAAAGTACCAATTTCTGACGAAAAATGCTAAAATAATCAAAAGTTATTAAAAGATTGTTAAATTATGATTTGTTTTGTGTTTAAATAACAATTTTTGGTGTAAAACGCGAAAATAACCTGAAATTTTTTAAATTCAAGAATCATCTCTGAAATTCAATCTTTTTAATTAAAAATGCCAATTTCCAAAGGAAAACACTAATATAATACATAATTGTTTAAAGATTCTAAATATTGTTCAAACGACAATGAGTTTTATTCTAAAATACCAATTTCATTGTAAAACGCTATAACTTTGCCTAAAATGAATTTTACAAATGTAATGAGTTTCGTTTTAAAAAAACCGGTTTTCTTTGGAAACTAACCGGAAACTGTTAAAAATGGTAAATCCTATTTAAACATGAATTATTTTTGTTTCAAAATACCAATCCTTGGCATAAAACGCTAATATAATGTAACATTGTTGAAAAATGTGCATCGTGTTTAAAATATGAATTTTTAATTGAAAATACCTAAATGTTTGTCAAATTATATAATTAATACAATTTTTTTGAGTAAAACGCTATTCTAATTCTGAGCTAAAATTGAATGATTTTTGTTTAGAAATATTAATTCCCGACAGAAAAGTTGAAAAAACGAAAAATGTAATTTGTTGAATAAGTTTTAATCTTTGTAATCTAATAATTTTGAATTAAAAATACCCACTTGCGGTGTAAAACGCTAACATAACCTAAAACTGTGGAAAAAATTCAGTGAAAAAAAAGGATGAAAATGTTCTGTTTGTTGACTTAAATGATATAATTTTAACCTTTTCAAGTCCCATTGAAATCGGCATGCCACAAATGACGACCTCTCCTTGTCAGTAAACATATACATATAGGGGCGACCATCTTACAGTGGATCAGGAACTTACAGCAGATAACCATTAATTAGAAGCACAAATATACGCAAAATAATTAATTTTAATTTGTCAGGACCTAAATTGTCCTAAATATTAATTTAAAAAATTAATTATTTTACAGAAATTGGTACTTAAATTAATGATTATCCACTGTAGAGGGCGCTTTCCCCTACATCATGTACAATAGTTATATAAAACACACGCGAACTGAATTTCCAAGATAGAGTACTGATTTCTATGGTAATCGCTTAATTTTAGAAGAAAATAAAATACAAAAAAGAAACCTAATCGAAAAATGGGTGTCGATTAAACATCGAGGTATGATTGTGGAAATTGCATGAGATTTTGCATGAGGGCAAAATCTGCCTTGTGCGATAATAATAATTAATTGCCTGGATTTTCTTTAAAATTTGAGCTTTGAAAATTCAAAATTCAAAGAAAGTGTTGGTAGCCATATATTATACACTGATGCACCGGTTGTTCAGAATAATTGTACCCGTAATTTAATAATCTAAAATCACGCAGTTTTTATATCTGTTTCTTAACTTTTATCATTTTAAATGATTACTTTCATATGAAGGACGATAAAATAGAGTATAATATTCGTCGCGTCTCTGCAATAATAAAGGCAACAATGCTTGTAATATTTCGCCTTTTTTATTATTCCCTTTTAGGTATTATCAAGTAAGTAATTTAATTTAATTTTTTATTTTAGAACACAATTTTGTTGCTTTTTATCATTTAGCCACAAAGGGTACATTTAGATATTAAAAAAAAAACTCCAGTTTTTTTACAAGTGCTTATATTGATGTAAAACACCATCTATTCAGTAAATTTGATGATTGAATTTTAACATCTGAAATTTCGATTTTCTTAATTTTTCAACTTTTTAAAATTGAAGTAAATTAAAAATTCAACTGTTGAATTTTTAACAGTCAAAATTTAAATTTTTCGCAGTTTAATTTTCAATTTTCAAGAGTTGAATTTTGAAGAATTTATATTTTCAACTCTTAAAAATGGAAGAAAATTGAATTTCCAAAATAAAAAAACGAATTTTTATTCGTTGAAAATTATAGAAAATTTAATTTTTAACCCTAGACTGGTAAACTGAGCTGGCTCATCCTCTAATGGTAAACTGGGGTTCCGCTACACCCCAAACT
>JAWWLR010000158.1:58984166-59001783 GCA_035041075.1 Acraspis erinacei | reverse complement strand
GATCTAGCAGGCCACTCGATTTCACCCCTTCTTCCAATCCACCTTTGAGGGAACTGAGTATCCAAATATGCTCGAACTTCCCTACCGTAATGAGCCGCTGCTATGTCCTGCTTGAACCAAATATTTCGAAAATTATCGCCTGTAATCTCCCTTATTCTTGGTTCAATTTGGTTTCTGAAAAGCTTCTGAGAACTTCAGATGTCCTATTTTCCTGTTAAAATAAACAATCAACCTGTTTGGTTGATAAAATACCTAATGATCCTTGCGAGTTTAATCATTATTTGTTATCTCCCTATCCTGATCTAATTCGCATCTATCTGGATTGTTCTATGTTTCGAGAGTCGCAAAAAGTATAGCATGAGCCTCCTTGCCAGGACACCTGCTTGGTATCGATGCCTAGCGACGAATAAAAATTGATTTCCTTGGTCGCAGCTCGATCGCGACTCTTATCCCGCTAATGCTGACCCGCTCATCACCTCTTAACATAAATGGGTTCGCGCGGAATCCTTAGTTCTCAGCTGAGCCGGTGCAATTACTGGCTGCCCTGGTCTGCAGCCTCTATACGTTGAAATTCCAAGTATGAAAACTTTTTGTGAAAAAGAAGGAAGAGTTGATTAACGACTTTAATTAAACGAAATAACGTCTATACGTCCGTGATATGAACAAAACAAAATATGCTTATCAACGCATTTCCTCGAAAGCAGACATATAAAGTGTTTATTTGTGCACAAAATTTTGATTAGATACAGTTCAACAATTTTTCTGATCAAATCTGGTACCTCAACTTTTATGAGTTCACTAATTAATTTTTTATCTTTAAAGCTGACTAATAAAATGTAAACATTCCAGAACACTAAGATTGACGCCTATCGTCTATGAGATAACGAATACCTGATATAATGCAATCAATAATGAAACACCAGAATATTCCTTTCTCACACTGTGAACGAAATTCTTTATTAATACATCAATCAGTCTTTCATCTACTTGGAAAAAAATGAAGGTTTTTTATGCTCTTGCCTTCGCAGTGCCAATCATCTTCAATTCTATTGGTGAATATACTAGTATTATAATATATATAATTGAAACCATATGTTTGGATTTTCTTTCGGTTCTTTGTTTTATCACTAGAAATTGTTTGTTCAATTTTCTTTTAATGTATTCTACATCTAAACATATCTGCGTTCTGCTTCAATCAGAGATTTACTTCCCGACAGTGCTCCCAGCATTGGCTCCGAGCAGTACTGCGCATGCGTCAAGTCAAGATCCTCATTTTTTGAGAGAAGAAAATCATGAGATATTTTCTTGAATCTGTATTCTTCACCATTAGAAACGACCTGCTTGACGCAAGCGCAGTATTGCAAGTAGTAAAACTGCTCATGAACCATTTATAAAAGTATCTACACTTGCAGTAACAGGTTTATTGCCATCAGTCTATCTTAATACTGGATATTTAACTAAAATTCATTTAACTGCGAAAAAATTCTCTGCGTTTGCATATTCTCTAATTCAGCTGCCCTGCACATATCAAATCATAGTTGTCTTCTATTAATAATTCATTTCTATAAATCTTCAAGGCAGATTCCAGTGATAATCTGATATTTTATAAGATTCTACTAACGGCTACTGAAAAATGGTGACTCACTAATGACACACATCCACGTTGACAGAAATGAGGCATACGTAGTTTGTCGTTAAAGACAACCATAGTCCGCCATATTAATCATTTTGTTTAAAACGGTTCACACTTCCTAAGACCAGAATATTTCCTGAATGTTTGGGGCTTAACCAGACCTACATAGTTTTTCTATTCACAATAATGTAAAATTTTAACAGCGCCTTAAAAGGTATTGCTTAGAGCTCAATATTTTTTGTTGCAGCGGTGAGTTCACAGTTCGAGTGCTTACCTAATGGTGAACCCATTCCTGGTGTTCCTCGGGGCAAAACTTCTTCTTCTACCTCGAATAGAAATAATTTTCCTGAGAAATCTCCTTCTTCTGCCGATCCGTTTATTCGTGTCAGATCCAGATCTCCTTTTGCAAGAGCTAATTTTACTGGGAGGTCCATATCGCAACCTATAAGTCTCCCTTCTCCTGATGGAAATGGTTGTGGTCTTGAACAACTTAAATTTATTAGGATTATTTCTTCTAAGAATCAGAGCTTGATATTCGAACTTCGAAGATACACTTTTCCTCCTGAAACATTAATTAAAATGAAAACAGGAAGGGATACCTATGGGCCTATGGGAAACCAAGAAAAAATTGTATTATCAACATTCAGTGGCGATGTTTTTGCAATTTTGGAGACTCAGAATGTTCTGGCCGGAATATATAGAAATCACGAAGAAAAAAGAAAACGAGCTAAATTCAATATGCGAAGCGGCAGGGTTACCCCACTGACCAAAGACGAAATCAAGGCAATTCCAGTAGGTGTCTTACGCCCAATCATGAAGTACTATACAGTAGAGTATATAATTCCTGAAGTAAATAATCCTTTACACCGTTAATTTGACAACAATTTTCAAATTAGATGTAATAATAAATAAAAACATTAATATATGGTATTGTTTGTAATCCAAATCCAAATTTATATCTCACTTATAACTGTTAATTAAATGAATAATCTATGTATTATGGTAGTGAAGACTGCAATATTTCATCAACGGGACCAATCTGAATTGTTTTTGATAAAGATGATAAAATTCTACAGAGGCAGGGAGGCCTATTTTAAAAGAACTTGAATAATCAATTTCCCAATTAGCTCGCAGATAATGCCATGGGTGGATGACTAGTAGCCAAAAAGATGTCAAAGTAGAAGCATCGGAAATTTCTATATTTTAAATTGAATTTGCAGGTAATTCAAAATAAAATTATTTTATTTAACATTATGTGTTATTTAATATGACTGGATCAATTCTTTAAATTAGAATTTTTGAAATTTTTGGTTTAAAGTTCGTAATTCCAATTCCAAATTATTGAATACCGATAGCAAATACCTATTAAAGGGTTCACACTTTCTAGTCGCTGAATTAGTAACCGTCAATATATCAGGAAAAGCCGTGTGGCTTACATATCAGATTGTGTTTTAGAAAAAATTAAGTTTTCAGATATGCAAATTTCGAAAACTATAAAAAAGTAAGCCACTAAACATTAGTAGAAAATTACTAATTGGACTAGGTGGGGTAAAAAGCGAATGCGAAAGAAGAAAAATAATTGCTTGTAAAAAAGAAAATTATTAGTACAACATATAATAATTAAAACAGGTTCTAAAATGGAAAACGCGAAAAATATATAATTTTGATCAAACTAAGCGATGGTGTGACCTTATTGAATGTATTGGCACAATAAGAAACTCATATTGTGAAATTTTAACCGTTATGTACCCTGACTACTAATGACTGGTGCAATTTTACAAATCTAATTAGCGAAACGTCGGCCATTAAAGATGAGTAAAAAGTTACTAATTCAGTTAGTCGAGATATTCCCTTATTTGATAGTCAAAAACAATTATCGCTTGTTCATGTAATAAATACAATGTAATGAATAATTAACCATTAATAATTTACAAAAATGTTATAAGCATGAAATAGTTGAATAATAGATAACTTTGATAAAATGACGTGGTCGTGTAACATTTTTAATTATATTGAAAGAATAAGAAGGCCATATTGAAAAATTGATAACGTGACCTAGCCTGTTTCCATTATCAAATAATCTGATTATGATTGTTTGCACAACGCTAAGAAAAATGAGAATTTTTATACACGCAATTGCTCAATGAGTTATAAATTAGCTATGCATATTCAACGTCTTCATGCGTTACCTTTTGACAGAATTCTGTTTTCGATTTTCAAAGTTTTTTAAAGTTCCACATTTTTCTAATTTTCCGAAGGAAATTGAAATTATTCAAGGAAACCTGAAATTATAAATAATATATATCCACAGTTATATATTTTGCAACAGAATTAGGAAAAATTATGACACTCGTTGGCATGGTTGATTTTTTATTAACAGGTGAAATATGTAGACGCTTTTTCTTTTAAAAATAGCAATTTTTTAACAAAAATTCATGGACAGAAGTTCGCATTTTTTGGGGAGATATATTTTTTGTTTATGAGACCAAGCCCCAATATAGATATTGTAAATGTTTTGTTATCCTCTGTGCTACTTTCACTCTCGGACCGTCCGCGTTCTCCCGAGGTGGAAGTAAGTACACCTCAGTACGAATGTATCCACTCACCTGGCAGCACGGTCATCAAAGATACTTTTAAAGTAAAAACAAATTCTTAATTCATTGCGGAACCTCAATTCCACACTGGTCCTTCGAGCCGGATACTCCATGCGAAGCCTACACACCAGTTTGCCGCATCCTAGAAGACGAATATCCGTGCTTCTGACGTCCATCGCAAACCCAAACTCGAAGTCAAGCATTCATCTTCGAGCCCCAACCGGTCGTCTCCATGCCACTGGACAACAGGGCAAGCACAAAATAGATTCGGAATTAATCCCTATTATAGAGGTTCGGCTCGACGCGCGTACGGTATGACGCTGTGGCGCCTTGCGCATCAGTCTGTGGCCTGTCTTGCGCGCCACTTAGGGAGCTGTGGCTCGACTCGCGCACGGTATTACGCTGTGGCGTCTTGCGCTTCAGTCTAAAATCTGTCTTATGCACCTTCTGAGGAGATGTGGCTCGTCTTCCACGCTATTTGACGTTGTGGCTACGCGTGTCAGCCTGTCTTGCGCACTCCTTCATGAACTGCATTTTGCTCGAGGATCGGCTTTACACCGCCTCCCTCTCAGTTTCGCATCCCCAGGCGTATCAGACCAAGCTCTGCCTTGGGCGGTGGATGCGATTTTGGTCTTAGGGCAGCCACGCCTGCAGATCTCGGACTCGCATCATCCCAGGCCCGCCTTGCGAATCGAACCCCATTTCTATGAACAACGACTACTCGGTGGCCAGGTAACTTGACACCATCAACAAAGGTGACTTTACGAAGTACAAGCTCGCCACGAGACCGTCCCTGCCTCCGTAGAGCTTCAGCTTCACTCAGCGGTGTTTATGGTTCGGCCAGATTGACATATATGGAGTTCCCTCAGTTGAGTCGGGGACGACAGAACTGGGAATCCTTTCGAAACCTCTCTCTATCTCTCTCTATCTCTCTCTATCTCTCTCACAGGAAGCGCTAAACAGCATACCGCTCACTGGACCGAACTAAGCTATAGCTTGGGCCGCTCTGGTGTTTCGCTATGGTCAACGACTTGGCAACATGATTACAGAATTCAAAATAACGTTAGCATTTTTTTAATTGTTTTGGAAAGCTTATGGAATTCAACGTTCAAATAAAGATATTTCTGTCTCTTTTTAAAGGGGTATATATCGTGAGAAGTTTCTAAATAAAAATTCAAGTCCTATCAAACATTGTACCTCACCTTCAACGTGAAAGCATTGAATACATAATTAATTTTTTATCTTATAAATTGGCTCTAATGAAATGTAAACATCTGAGAACAATAAGCTTCATGCCTATAGTCTTTAAGATAACGACTGTAGAATATTATACATGTATTTATGTATAATCTGTAATGAAGCACTGGAACATTCGTTTCTTACCCTGTCAACGAAATTCTTGATCAATAAATAAATCAGTTTATCCTCTACTTGGAAAAGATGAAGGTCGTTTATACTATCTTCTTCTTCTTTGTGGCAATCATCCTTAACTTTATTGGTGAATATAATAGTATTATAATATGCATATTTTTAAAAACAATATGTTCAGGTTTTCATTCTGTGCTTTATATTTAAACTAGATATTAACTTATTATTTTTTCCCCGATTCTAGAATTAAACATATGTAAGCTTTGATTTTGTTAGAGCTTTCCTTTCATAAAGAGAATGAAATGATTAGCTATTTTCTTGAACATCTTTTTTTCATTATTAAGAACGATCTGCCTGATGTAAACACGCTAGTGCGCCGGGTAATCATTGGGAGAACTGCTTCCATTTTCGATGGCTATATTTCACTTTAGTAAAGCTGCCCTATAAAAGCATCAACGCATTTCACTAATAGTCTGATATTTTTTAAGACTATCAATAAATTAATTTTGAAAGAAACGCTGTCTTCCCGTAGCGCTGGTAACAGCTGTTGAAAAATTGCCATTCACTGACTGTACACATCCGCGTCGTCATCAAAAATCAGGCGTACGTAACTTGCAGTTAATTATTTAAGTCTCTTGGTATCTCAAGGTAAAATAATGTACAAACATACGTTTACTTTAAGCTTAATTTATCTGGGATTCTTAAGGTGAAAGAACTATCGGCGTCCGATACTTTAGTTTGAGAAAAATTAAAATTCTAATTAAAATTGTTCAGCTTACGAAGTCCCTTTATTCCAGGGTAGCGAAGACAAACAATACCTGATGATGGTATATCGACACGAAACATCGGAATATTTTTTAAAAGCGGTGCTCTCAAAATTCTGCGTTAATCACTTTTATCTTTATCTTTTTTAAAAAAAAAAGAAATTAAGTGTGTAAGACTGAGTCCATTTTAAATCTGACAAGGCATTCTTTCTTCCAATCGAATTTTTCACTTTTTCTTATAAACAATTACAGACATGAAAAAAATGTTAAGATTACATTTGGCATATCTAAAACAGTGTTGTGAAAATTTTTTTTCGAACAAATTTAGAAATTATATTTTCAGGGGAAAAAATTCTTCTGGCTTCAAAAGCGGGTTAGCCCGACTACTACTGCATTATAATGGAAGAAGAACCATGTCTTGTTTAGCAAGCATCAGACTTTATAGATTTTTAATTTTAGTTATAGACGTTTCAAGGGAAAAAATTGGTTTTTTAAAAGAATAAAGTACAAAATTTAAAAAAATATTTTGTTTTTTCACAGAAATATCAGCAGCTATGCCGCCTAAAGAAAGGGACTTTCTAACAAATTTTGGAATGAGTAGTGAACATGCGGATCATAAAGGTAACTCTAATACAAATAAAAGTATATATGTGAGGTGTTAGTTAAGAGGTTACACGGGTTTAAAAATTTCAAAAAATCGATTTTTTTTGTCTGATAGTACATCTCAAGAATATTCTCCCAAACCTTCAAGTCATTTGGAATATAACTGTAGGCGATAGAGCCTTTGGAAATTCATGTCATTAGGTTTTTTCATAAAAATCTCTTCACGAAAAATGATATTTATTCCCAAGAGTTCTCTAGAAATTCGTTGAAATCCCATAAAGTCTCTTAAAAAATGAGGAAATCGTAAACCATTTGAAACCCCAAGGGTTAGTAAATCAGGTATTATAACAAACTTAAACGATTTTCTTTGTAGTGGACCGAATAAAGAATGGCGAAATTACAAAATTGAGGCTTAACTAGACCTATATATTTTTTCTATTCACAAAGAATGTAAAATCTAAACAGCGCCTTAAAATTTATTGACGAGAGCTAGCTAGTCAAGCTCTTCTAATAAGAATACGAATACTGCCGTTATACAAGGTTTCATGAAATACCAAGCTACATCACAAAAATGTATTCCTCTTTTTTGTTGCAGCGCGAATGTCACAGTTCCGGCGCTTGCCTAATGACGAACCCATTTCTGTTGTTCCTCGAGCCAGACCTTCTTCTTCTAATTCTAAAAAGAATAATTTTCCTGATAAGTCTCTTTCTTCTGCCGATTCTTTTGTTCGTGTCAGATCCAGATCTCCTGATGCAAGAGCTAATCCCCCTCTCAGGTCCACAGCACTACGTACAAGGATTTCTTCTTCACGCGGATATGGTTTTGGTACTGAAGAACTTGAATATATTCGGGTTATTCCCGTCAAGAATCATCGCCTGGTATTCGAAATCCGGAGATACACTTTTCCTGTCGAAACGTCAATTAGAATTAAAATAGAAAAGGATAAATATGGGTCTGTAGGAACCCGAGAACAAATTGTATTATCAACATCGAATGGTGATGTCTTTGCAATATTGGAGAACAATAATATTCTTACTGGGCTGTACAGAAATTATGATGAAAGGAAAAAGAGGGCCAAAATAAACATGCAAAGTGGCAGGATTACCCCATTGACCAGAGACGAAATCAATGAAACTCCAGTAGGTACCCAACGGCCAATCATGAAGTACTATAAAGTAGAGTTTTTAAATGCTCACGTAAATAATTCTTTACAGCGTTAGTTTAAACAAAATGTTAAAATAAGATTGAATATTAAACACAAACACAAGTATGTAATATTGTTTGTAATCTAAAGTGTAATTAAAATCTTACATGTCGCTGGTAATTATACAAAAAGTCAACCTTTACATGATTTTACCTTTAGCTTATCCTCTTTCGATTGCCATTATCTTCTTCTCCACTTCTACACATCTTCCCAGACAATGTGACTATCTATCGTCCCCTCTGCCGCATACCGTGCAGAACCTCTTTCCCTCGCCCAACCAGTATCTGTTTCATTCATGCATATTTTGATCCTTCATTCCCACTTTCATCCTCTCTACTGACGAAGAAAGTCCCTTCTAATCTATAAAAAATAAATTATCAACTCTTTATCTACTACGTGTTGCAATGCACAAATATTATATGCTGTGCTTCTACCCGCACGAACAAGTGCATGTCCGAAAGAATTCCTTTAATCTCCACATCAATGTTCAATCACTCTGCCACCACCGTTGCTTAGAGCTTATATGCAGTATTTGGGAGCGCAATATCTCTGTCGTTTTCTACAGTATCCTTATTGTCTTTGTCGTGTAAATATGCCCACTTTTCCACTTCCACTTGATCTGTCTTCCCTGTTTTACATTCTCTAACCCACCATGCTACCTCCGAATCTCTATTCCATCTCTTACATTCTTTGACTGGCAGAAATTTCCTGCTCATCATGCACAGTTATTTCTACTCTTCTTTTACCCCTATTTTAATAAATTGAACTCCATCCATATTTTCTTTGATCTTTGAATTTCTTTATCTGTCCTTCCAGGTCTACATAAATCGGTTTGTGGTCTGATTCTACCGACTCACCTACTTCCATCTTCTTTACTTCTGCCCACGCTGTATTATTTTTAATGATATAATCTATTACTGGAACCGCTTTCCCTTTCACAAAACCTATATGGCGATTTTCTCTTCTTCCTCTAAAAGTCTTTCTCTTACACCTTTTATGACTTCCTCTACACCTTTTCTATTGTATACTGTGATTATTCTATACCTTTCTTTTCCTATCCTGATTCTTCTTTCCTGTATACTCTCCACTTCCTCCCCATGTGTCCTCTCTTGTTCAACTGTATTCCTCACCCCTGTAATTATCCCACCTTTGCTCTTCCTCCAGTGCTGGCACTTTTTGCCTTCTGTAATCTTCATCTAAAATTGCTCAAAAGTTTTTTTTTTCATTTTTCCATTACCTTTCAGCATAGGACCTTTCCTATCTTCTCCGAAAGCTCTCTTCTTCTACCAAACCTTCTTCACAGTCATCTCATACTAACTCCTTTCCCTAAATCCTAATCTACTTATACTCCACCTTTACCTCCTTCCCATCATGTTTTCCTTTCCTCTCAATCTCTCTCAGCTTTCTCTGAATATAACTTTTTTTCTAGTTAGATCATGATTTATAAATGCTTTTGGCCCTTTTATTCCTACCTTATTTTTTCATTATTGTTTCTTATCTTTCAATACCTTCATCTTCGCTACTACCAGATACTTTTCTGCTGATTCTACTGGGATTATTGGCTTTGGCTACTCTCCACTCCTAGAGTTTTTTTAAAAGAATTTCTTTAGGTTCCTTTTTTCTTCCCCTTTTCTTACTTTTGCCCGTTTGACTGTGACTCTCTTCCCTCGCCTTCTTTTTCAATTTCTTTGATTAGAATATTGATGAGATTTCTGTTCAAAATTAAAGGATTTTAAATTCTAAGCCCTTAAATGGAGTTATTCGACAAGAGTTGCTGATGGAATAATTTCAAATAGGAAATATAGAAAATTAAACTATTCTAAACTTCTTTTAAAAGTTGACAAATTTTTAATGGACCGCTTTAATTCAAAATTTGTAATAGTTTAGCTAATGATTTTAGTAATTATAAATTTTCCAGACATTAAATATTGTAGAATTTTTAAAGTTTAAGTTTGAATATGTGGGACGTTGAAGCTTTTAATTTCCAAATGTTCAAGTTGTAAGAATTTTCATTTAACATATGTAAATAAAAAATAATAATTTAATATATATTAATATATTAAATATATTTAATCGGAAAGCTTACGCAGAAGCATTTTCTGAAAACCGGGCCAATTGGATAACATATATTCGAATGTAGATGATAGATTAAAGAACAAAAAATGATTCAAAACCCTTCAAGAACTACCAAGCGATGGTAAAAAATCATACTGTGTGTTTTATAGGTTACTTTCACGAATTCAAGGTTGCAGAGTCTCAGGGACTGGCGAAAGTAAGTTTGAAACACAAAGAAATGTTTTCATTTCCTCCAAGACAGAACAACAGAGTGGACAGTCGATAATCGAATTTATCTTAAAGGAAACGACGATTATGACAGTGACGAAGCATTCCGTGGATTTTAGGAGTACATCCAATAAGAAACTTTCGCTGATAACCACAACCAGAATTGTACTCAGAAAAAGGTACAATATAGAAGGAATTCAGGGGAAAAGAAAAGAATGAGTTGTAAAGAAATTGTATTCCCAACGTCCATGAATTGACTTTAATGAGGAGAAGTTGCAGACGGAAAGATCAACCTGCAGGGAACTACTTCGGAAATTTTGAAGAAGAACCAAAAAAGAAACAAGTTATGTTTACAAAAAACGCTTCTTGTGAAATAGGCTCGAAATAGGCTGGACTACCGTGGTATAAGAAACTCGACAAGGAAATGCGAATCCTTCGATTGTAACCACTAAATGCGGGCTATCAACTAGTTAGCTGATTTCAAGCGATCGGTTAAAGGATGATTTACGCGAAGGGCATGGAAAACATCAAATACTTCCTGGGGATGGATTTCCAGCAAGGAATGTGGAAATGTCTATAAGTGGATATATTGAAGAAATCCTAAAGAAATTTAGGATGGAAAACTCGCAATCAGCTGTAGCACTATTGGATCTATCAATAAAATTATATAAATCTGACCGATCGTCAACTAAGGAAAATAAAGTTTAACCTTTAATAGAGCGCACAAGAAGTCGAATGTACTTGGTTATTGGAACATCGAAACTGGATTTGAAGTACGATATAGGATTAAAATAACTTGAAGGTTTAAATTACTCCAATAGGACAGGGAATACCAAAGATCCTATGCCGGAGTTTGTGTACTGACAAACGGTGCTGTCACATGGAAATCCAAAAAGCAAACTACGCACGGTATCGCTGTGAAGTACGTAAGCGGAATATCAGCTGATGCTACAAAGGAAGAAAACATCTGCTAATTTTGTTAATGAAATTTAATTTAGAAATCAGACCGGCATCCCAATCTAGAATGATATCTATAATGATATTTGGGCTCTAAAAATATTCTCTCTAATTAACGAGTCTAACCGAAACGTCCCTCAGTGGAGATATTTCTGAATTTCTAAAAATAGTTTATATTTTGCGAGAAGATTCTGAATAAAAATTCCAGGCTTATCAAATCTTTTACCTCAACTTTATCGAATTTAGTAATTAAAATTGTATCTTTAAAACTTACTCTAATGAAATGTAAAGATCTCAAAACGATAAGCTTGACGACTGTAGTGTATGAGATAACGACTAACGAATATACTATATAATGTGTAATAAAGCATCAGAATATTCTTTTCCTACAATGCGAACGAAGTTCTTTATTAATACATCAATCAGTTCCTCGTCTACTTGGAAAAGATGAAGTTCGTTTACACTCTGGTCTTCTCCGTGTCAATCATCTTTAAGTTTATTGGTGAATATGATAGTACAATAATACGTATGATTCAAAAAATGTAGTCTTAGGTTTTTTTTCTTGTTCTTAGTATTCACAGAAGATATTCATAAAATAATTTTTTCTAAGCCGATTCTATATTTAAGCATATCCACCCTCTGTTTTTGTCAGAGCAATACTTCTATAATATTCTCCTAACGAACAATACCATTGTTCAAAAGAAGAGAATAATGAGCGATTCTCATCAATCTCTTTTCTTTACCAATGAAAACACTCCGCTTTACGCTGGCGCATTGCTGACCCGGAAATCGTTGGGAACACTGCTTCCATATGGCATGGATAAGTTCCCTTGTAGCGAAACTCTTCAGGGCGTCGGTTTAACTTCAAACAAGTTTAGCTTCAAAAACCATCATAATATCTTGATACTGGGTATCTAACAAGAATTTCTTTTAACTCCAGAAAAGCTTCTCTGCGTTCACATGGCTGACTTGCACATGTCAAATCCTATTTGTCTTCCTTTTATAATATAATTTTTGTTAAATCTGCATCTCGAATTCCACCAATAGTATGATATTTTATAATATGCAATGCGATTCATATTTGCGTAGCACTGCTACGAGCTGTTGAAAATGGTGATTCTTTGATGGATCTCATCCGCGTGTACGGGTCGTAGCCGGTATCGCAAAACCCTTGATGACAGGGTCCGACAAAGCATCACGCCCTAATCGCCGAACGCGCCTCCGTCGGTCGAGACAGGCCGAGGAAGCGGCCCTGCCTGCCGAGGAGAGGGCAGCAGGGACGACGCCCGCCGTATCGCCAACGTAGAGCGGATACGACAGGCCGCGTTATCTCAATGTCGCCTTCGTGAAGAAGAGGAAACTCGCCGTTGCGAAGAAGAGGAAGTTCGCCGTCGGGAGGATGAAGAGAGAGTGCGTCGGGATACACGACGGAAACGACCGTTCCACGGTCGTAAGAACCCTTTGCTTTTGAGGGTGCCTCGTTTCATGGAGGACACCCGCTACGTGTTTCCGCCGGTAAATATAGGACGACGTGATAGTTCGCCACCGAGTCGGAATCGGAGATTTTATTGTTGTCCGCTTTTGAAACGCCGGAGACGTTCTCTCCATCGATGCTAGAGTCGCCTCCTCCCAAACGCTTTTGTGGAAATCATCGTCGCAACATTAGATTCGATTAGGGATATGACTCACCGGCTCGTCCGGGCCGGTGACGCTACCTTGGGCCCCCTCTTCTCCTTCCAAGTCCGGAGTCCTCTTCTTCCTTCTTCCTATTCCCCCACCCCCAAAAAAACACAAACAAAGAAACACGCACACTAGTTCCGATAAGGAGATCACGTGAGCGTAGTCGCCACTGTGGGCGTGCGTGACTTCTTATGGACGGGCTTACTGCGTGGCAGCGCCTCATGAAGGCGGACATCAAGCGCGTACAGCTGCCTCCCCCTTCAAGTGAACGCAACATCCCTAAGGGCATGTAAGCCTTGGACGCCTGGCTGGCTGACAAAGTCTGAAGGTCCACCGGGACTACGTCGGCACCTAAGAACTTAACAACGCCCGGTCTACGCCACTACGGCGTTAGGTCCCTTCCGGCGGCTCACGCATGCGCCTCAAAGGCGATTGCATCAGTGCTTTCCCGTATTACATCTCTCTAACTTCCTTCCCTCATTCCAACTCCTGTCAGTCCTACTTCCCTCTCCCCCGCGTCATATCCACTCCCCTTTTCAGTCTCACGCACTGTCTCTCTCCTAGCAATCTCTCTAGGTAGAGAACAAAAGTTTAAAAAGAAGATTTCAAAAAAATCATGTTTTAATTAAAATAAATGTACATGCACTAAAAGAATATGAATTTTTAAGCAAGTTATCTCAGTTAAAATACAGGTTTATTTGGAGAGACATGGAAGAACTGAGAATACAAAAAAAAAACGACGAATGTATCAGGCTATGTTGTTCTTATGTATACTCTCTGTGGTGCCTTTTATTGAACATTACCTGACTGGCCAATCAGATCTTTTTTTAAATCTGGAGGACGGAAAGCCAAATCGGATTGGTGTTGTTTTTAGCTTGACTTTACTTTCATGTTCCTTTATATTTTGGCTTACTGCTCTCCCGGTTTTTCCAATATAGACTTTGCAATAACAACAAGGGATTTTATATACTCTCAGATCCGTGAGGGGTGGCTTTATGTCTTTAGGTTTATTCAGTAGTGGCGCTATTTTCGCAGGTGGTTTAAATATGGTTTTGATGTCGGGTTTGTTGAGAATTCTTCCAATTTGTTCTGTGACACCATGGATGTAGGGCAAGTTGGTCGTCGCTTTACTCTCTCTTTCTTTAGTAGGTTGTGTTGATTGGTTTTTTTAAATTTTATTTTCTTATTTCTTTATTAATTAGTTTGTGTAGCATTTCTGTACTAGGATTCGTTTTACGTTTTGTAATTCCTGGCGCAAGTTATTTTATATGTTATGGAGACAGCTCTGTATAGAAGGGAGTTGATGACCGATTGTTTTTGAGATGGGTGCTGGTGGGAAGAGGCATGCCGGTATATGTTTTTATGGGTGGTTTTTCTGTAAACTTCATGTCCTAGTTTGTTATCAGATCTTTTGTAAACTAATACCTCCAAGAAAGACAATTTTTCGTTTTGTTCAATTTCCATAGTGAACTGGATATTAGGATGTAATCGGTTGATGGAATCGACAAAATTATTTAGTTCATCTAGTCCATGTCGCCAGCTGAGAAAGGTATCGTCAACGTAACGGAACCAGAATTCTGGTTCAAGCTTGGATTCTTTGAAGATTTTAGTTTCTAGGTGTTCCATAAAGATGTTGGCTAGTATAGGTAACATTGGGGATCCCATTGCTGCGCCTGAGGTTTTGTTCGTAGAATTGGTTATTCAAAGAGAAGTAAGTATTATTGAGACAGTATTTTATCAAAGGTATGAGCTCGGAAGGGAAGTTTGTAAAAGATTTAATAATATAAATTGTATCAGAGATTGGTACTTTCATGAAGAGAGATACTATGTCACAACTCACTATGATGCCTTCGGGTTGAATGTGAATCTGCGGTATCCTTTTGATAAATTCAAATGAGTTTTGGACGTGAGTGATAGAGTTTCAGGTAAAAGGATGTAGCGCCATGTAAACTTTTTGTTCAGGAGCCATACTGGTATCATTTCCCTCCAACAGGGCGTCCCTGACTTGATCTGTCCACTCAAAAGTATTAAAATCCTGCCGGTCATTCACTTTGACTCCGTCTTCATTGGCTCTCTCAACTCCAGGGTAGTCGGCATTGTGGTCCAACCTATTGTCGGGAGCCCTCTCCGTTCGATTATTTTAAACAGCACTTACTACAACTAGACTGGCATTTTTATTGTTCTTCCCACGAGTAGCTAGGGAAAAGGGTTCGTCCATCCTTGTAAAGCTCCGCATGCAAGGATAAGGCTGCATACTCTCAGGGGTCACCCGGTATACCAGAGTCACCGTTAGAGACATCTTAGCTAGGTACCATTCAGCATTGTCACGGTAGTTACGCCTCCGCTTATGGCTTAGTCCTTCGGGACGATCCTTGGAGAATTGTCCGCAACCGCTTATTAATTATTGTAACCACATTTAGTGGAAACCCTCGTTACCCCATTAACAATACAGCATTTTAAACTGTGTAAGATAATTCTAAGTTCGGATACTCATTTATTGTACGGTGATAACTTTATAATTTATAGATCGGCTCTTATCAGGTCTTAACTACTTCTATAGCGAATGAATTAGGCACAAATAGCAAGGCCACTATTCAAACAATAAATACTCAAGAGAGACGTGGCATTGATTAATCCTAATAATTTTGCATATTTTCAGAAATCATACGAAAATTTATTTGTAGATTAGTAGAGTCTAGAATTGAAACACATATTATTGATGTCGACGGTAATTAATTAGAGACAATAAATTAACTTATGAAGATGTAACATATAAACTGGCAAGAGAGTCTTTTCCAGATTATCGAACCCAGAGTATCAGTCATTGCCAGATTCAAGAAATTTTAATTTTTTTTAGGTAAAACTTAATGAAATCCGAAACCATGAAATGAGTACAGAGAATTTAGAGCAATCAAAATAATAAAATATTTATTGATATGAAATTGTCAAAATTCTTTAACGCCACTGAAAGCGACCCTTAAAGTTTTCGATCCTGCAGTGTGATAAACAAATTCCAAATATAAAATAAAGTAAATGCTAATAAGATCAAATCTTAATATCATGAAATGGCGAGATAATTTTTTCCAGGCTCCCGTATACTGTGTATCAGTCACTGTCGGATCCAAAGAATTAAAAGACCATTAAATTGACATTCACTGTAAACCAGAATCAGATCAACAATTTCTATTGTTTAACTAAAATGCAAATAAGCAACATCAATTCAGAAAAGAAATTTCGGAAGTTTTTTAATGACCGTTTGAGTGTCACCAATCTTTTCAAAATTTATCCCAAAATCATGCCCACAATCATTTATCGTTTAATTTATAAAATGGCGTGATGATCTTTTCAGGTTCGCTTACACGGTGTCATCTGCGTTAAATAAAAACATTTCCGGAAAGTGATATGAATGATGAGAAAACTCAGCATGTTGCATAAGAAGATTTTTTTCACAATTATTGACAGAGGTATTTCGAAAAATATTAAGATGTATAAGTTTGATTAAATTATATATCTTCTTAAAGCATAAAAATTTAGCAACATTCCCTGGAACATTTTAAACGTAAATTCACAAAAAATGTTAGTGAGTTATCTATAAAATTATGATAATTTTTCCCTTTTGTCTGCAAATGTCAGAACTTCCAGCAAAGTTTCGTGAAATCTTAATTCTGTAAAATCATTTATGAAAGAGATATCAAATTAATGACATTTTATCTTTTAGGATTTGTTGTTTTGAGTTCTGAATTTGGTAAAATTTATGGAAACATTATTAAACTTTTCTTCACAGTTTTCTGATATTCAAAGTAAATCTGACAGTGAGTAACGTTTGATAACAAGTATTGATGAAAAGATCATTCGCATTAAATTGTTTAATTTATAAACTGGTGTGATGATCTTTTCCAGATTCACGTACACTGTGTAACACAAAAATTCTGTGCATATTTTCAGTATCCCTGAAAATTTTAAGTATATCTAACGCTACTACGTAAAACTGAAGCTAAAGAAATGTTTTGCTGAAATTTATAGGTACGAACTTGAATTCAATTTGTCTCGTTTAACAAAGATGGTCACTGTTCTTTTTAAATGATTCGAAAAATTAGACTTTTTTGAAATATTAAAACGTCCTTCAATAATCTTAGTATCTGCAATGGATTTTGAAAATGGGGATCCAAACAATTCTTAATGTCGCCTTTAGCTAAGACAAGTAAAATAGTTACTCATCTTTTATATTATAAACTGGTGGGAAAATCTTTTCTGGGCTCCCGTACACTATGCATCGATCACTTTCGGGTCCACAGGATTAAAATATCGTTAAATGGACAAACAGGCTCAACTCGAACCGAGTGTATTAGTTTCTTTGATCAATTTAAATGCAAATGAGCAATAGCTGTTTGAGTGATAAATTTGCGAAACTTTTGAGTATCTCTAAATCTTTTACGTTTTTTAGAATTAATCACAAAACTGTAAATCTGCTGTGGATGTTTCATGAAAATTGACGTCAAGAAGTGGATATTGTTACTGCGTGCATGTAAG
>JAWWLR010000158.1:58886838-58896872 GCA_035041075.1 Acraspis erinacei | reverse complement strand
CTCTCTGATCAAAAGCTTCTTTTTGAAAATTAGTTTTATTAACTCCAAATTTTAACTAAAAATATAAACTTTGTAACCAAAAATAAAATACTTACATTTTTAACTTAAAAAATGATTTAGAAATTCAAATATTCTACAAAATATGTAAATTTTCAACTAAAATTAAAATAAAAAAAAGAATGAAAGTTTGAACTATTTTAGTAGAAAATCATTTCTTTGTTTAAAGATTCATAACTCTGACCAAAAGATTTTTTTGCTGAAAATTAGATTTATTAACTCCAAATTCCTTAAATATTTTTTTAGAAAATTTGTTGCTTTTGGTTGAATAAAAATCGTCGTGGGCTTTTTTATTGTTGGCATAAAATAAAATTATTTATTTAAAAACCATTCTATTTTTATTTACAAATTTATGTTTGTTGGTTTAAAATTCAAGTGTTTCATTAAAAATTCATGTTTTTTATTGAAAATTTATTTTCTTGATTGACAATTCAACAGCTTGGTTAAAAACTAAAATGCAAATTGTTACTGTCTGCTTAAGAGTCAAAAGCAGATGCTATTGTTCACCACCTTATGCGTTTTAAATAATGGAATGCCTATTGTGTAATTCATACTCAACTCTTGAGTAAATACTCTTTCTTTCACGGTCGTAAAACCTTGTTCTAGAAAATTTAAATATTTTAAATCGTAAATAAAAAAAAAAATGAGAAAATGATACAAGGATTTATAATTATTATCCTAGTTGCGGATAATTAGAAGATCAATTTTTTACGCATATCAGAAAAAAAATTCTTTTGTGAAAAATAAATGGATTTTTCTTCCAATAAAAATTTCTTTAATTTAAAAAAATTTCCTTCATTTTGAATTCATTTTTAATCCAAAGTAAAAATTTATGTTAGGTAAACAATTTAATTTTTAAAAAATTTTCTCATCATTAACTCATAGTCAGAATCTTGCTTTTTTTATTTTACGGAGAACAATCCTTAACCGATGTTGTTAAATTAAATACAGTTTTTTATAAACAGATTTCCGTTTTATTAAAAACAGATGAATTTTTAATCAAATAGTAAAATTTTTAAGGAAGAAGATTCATTTTCTGTCGTTAAAGACGAATTTTCAACAAAATGCGTGAGTTTTAAACAAAATAGTTGAATTTTAAGTTTAAAAAAAATGATTTTGCAATTAAATAGTTAAAATTGTAAGCAGAGATGAATTTTCAACTAAAGGGACACATTATCGAGAAAAAAATCCTCATTAACAAAATTGTGGAATTTTCTACAATTCAGATACGTTTTAAGAAAATTGTTTAATTTTTTTAATTTTTATTTTCAGCCAAATTGTTGAATTTTCTAATAAACTTATTGAATTTTAAAACCCAAAAAACGAATTTTCAATAAGACATTTAAAATTGAAAAAAAAACTGTTTCACAAACTTCTGAAATTTTCTAACAAGCATTAGTAAATTAATTTTTAAGCAAATAATTAAATTTACAACCAAAGAAGTCAAAAAAAAAAAATTAATTTTTAAGCAAAATGATGAATTTAAGAAGTTGAACTAAAGATTTAGGTTGAACAAAGAAGATAAATATTTATCGAAACAGTTCAATTCTTGACTAAAAAATATAATTTTCTAACTAAAAATTAAATGCTTACATTTTCAATTTAAAAAATTAATTTTTTGCAAAAAAATCGGATATTTAACATAATAGTCAAATTTTTAATCAAGGAGAAGAATTTTGAACTAAAATTAGGAATCTTTAACAGAAACCAAAAAACAATGATTTTTCAAAAAAATAGTGCAACTTTCGAGAACAAAAAAAAGGATTTTTTACAGAATTCATGCATTTTCTACAAACCAGATTAGTTTTTTACCAAATACTTGAATTTTTAACTAGAAACATACATTTTTAACCCAGAGGATTATTTTCCTGCAAAGTAGATTAATTTCTTTTTAATAATTAAATTCATAGACTAAAAAGACAAATTAAAAAAAATGTGAATTTTTAAACAAGAATTTGAATTTTATAGTAAAAGGGTATAAATTTATCCAAACAGTTGAATTTTTAAATAACAAATATAATTTTTTAAACCAAAATTGAAATATTAACATGATTTAAAAAAATCTAATATTCAACAAAGAATTCACAGTTTTTAAAAATTCCAACAAAAAACATGAATTTTCAACCAAATAGTTGAATTTTCTAATAAAACGATTGAATTTTTATCCGAAAAAGATGAACTTTCGATAAAACAGTTTAAATTTTGATTAAAAAAAGACTTTTCCACAAAATTCTTAAATTTTCTAGAAAGCAGATTAATTTTTAAGAAAATACTTTAATTTTCAACTAGAAATATAGATTTTTAAACAAAAGGATTATTTTTATACAAAGTAGATAGATTTTTAATGAAATAATTACATTTTCTAAAAAAGACAAGTTTAAAAATTGATAATTAATTTTTAACCAAGAGGTTGCATTTCTAAATATAAAATTAAAAAATATGTATCCAAACAGAGTTAAATTATTAACTGAGAAATATAAATTTCTAACTAAAACTGAAATATTTACATTTTCAAGTTAAAAAGTTAGTTTTTTTTACAAAAAAGAATAAATATGAATTAATAATCTGTAACTGGAATAGTTAAATCCACAGTTTAAAAAAAATTAACCAAAAATTAGGATTTTTTAAACAAAATAGTTCAATTTTTTTCTACAAATATTAATTTTCTACCAAAAACGACAAAATTTTAACAAAATACACAAATTTACAAGCAACTAGTTGAATTTAATCCAAAAACGATAAATTTACAATAAATGAGTATAATAAAATAATTTTCAGCTAAAAAATTAATATTCAACAAAAGCTAGTTGCATCAAAATTATTTTCAAGCGAAACCAAAATTAATTTTTTAAACCAAATAATTTTAAATACAAAATTTAGACTAAAATAATTTCTTTTCAGTGAATAAAATTAATTTTCAAACCAGAAAAAAAAAATGTTCACAATATAGTTGAATTTTCTTATAAACAGTTAAATTTTCAACAAAAAAAGTTAATTGTCCACCAAATAGTTAATTTTTTATCAAAGTAAATCAAGTTTTAACCAAATACTTTAATTTTCTTCCCAAAAAGAAAAAGTTTAATCCAAAGAGTTGAATTTTTAACTGAAAAATATAAATTTTCAACCAAAATTAAAATATTTACATTTTTATAAAAAAAAATTTTAATCGAATATTAAACAAAGTAGAGAAATGCTTAGTTAAGGAGATATCTTTTTTACTTAAATGAAGAATCTTATACAAGAATTTTTAAATCTGCAGTTAGAAAATAAATTAAATAAATTTAAGAGTCAAAAGCAGATGCTATTGTTTAAGGTTAATTAAGTTAATTACTATTATTAAGGATTTTTCAACAAAGTAGATAATTTTTTAACTAAAGAAATAAATCTCTAACTACGATGACAAATAAAAAAAAAATATTTTAATAAAATTGTTAAATTTTCTACAGAGCAGATTAATTTTTAATCAAGCGAGATGAATTTTTAATGTAAGATGTAATAATTATGTAGCAGAATCCTCCACCAAAAAGACAAATTTTTAATAAAACAGCCTACACTGGATAATGCAACCTGCATTGGATAATCATTAATTAAGAGCGAA
Organism: Acraspis erinacei; assembly: GCA_035041075.1. Classification (NCBI taxonomy): domain Eukaryota; kingdom Metazoa; phylum Arthropoda; class Insecta; order Hymenoptera; family Cynipidae; genus Acraspis; species Acraspis erinacei. Next base: position 58,893,217 of record JAWWLR010000158.1, on the reverse strand, counting down.
AATAAAAGGAAATTAATTTATTTTAATTTCTTAAAACGTATAGTAACTGAATTATAAATTAAATTTAATTAATTAATTTACCTGAATTATTATTTTTAATTAATGGTTATCCACTCTATTTAAAAAAAATTCGTAAAAATCTTGATTTTTCTTCAACGTAGATAATTTTTAATCAAATAATTAAATTTGCAAAGAAAGAAGACACATTTTCACAGAATTTATTATGCAAATTTTGAAAGCAACTTTGTATCCAAACTAGCCTGCCTTTACTTTGAAATTCGTGCCTCGTCGCTCGGCATGTCTCGCACTCTGACGTAAGACTACAATAATAATGTTTTTTTTTGTTAGCATTTTTTTAAGTATCGAGTTATAAGTAGGCAATAAAACTGACTAGATTTACAATGAAAAAAAAGATAAATAAAATAATAGACAATAATAACAATAAATAAGACAATAAAAAATATGCATAATAAATCTAATAAAAAATTTCAACCATAAAAAAATAATTTTAACCACAAAGTAACAAAATTTCAACAAACTATTTAAGTTATTAACCAAAGAGATAAATTTTCACCTAAAATAATCATATTTTAATAAAGAATTTCAACTTTCAACCAAAAATGTTACAGTAAAAAAGGTAATTTTAAACCCAAAAAATGAGCTTTTTACAAAATGACTTGAATTTTAAAATATTTACATTTTTAATCAAAGAAATTAATTTTCAACGCAAAATGGAATATTTAAATTTTCAGTTGGAAAAAATTAATAAATTTTTAACTGAATAGTTAAATTTCTAAATGAAAGAAATTAACTTTTCAAACGTACATTTGTACAAAAAAACTAATTTAAAAAAAAAATCACCAAGTAGTTGAAGTTTCCATAAAAAAATCCTCAAAGAAAAAAGGGATAGTTGAAATTTTTGCAAAAAAAACTGAATTTTAAATTAAAAACAGGTGAATATAATAAAAAATACTAATTTTTAACAAAATAGTTCAATCGTCAATTAAAACAGATTAATTTTTAACCAAAAAGTTTTAATTGATCCAAAAAATGTGTAATTTCTACCAGAAGATATTTTCTTTAATTATTTATTATTTACAGAATATATTTATAAATATTCATATATTTAAATTTTATTTTGTAATAAAATGTTTAACAGAAAGATAAAGTTCCGCCCAAGAAAATTTAATACCAAAACTGACGAATTTTTAATTTAAAAAATAAAGAAATTCCAACAAATTAGTTAAATTTTTAGCAAAAAGAAAATTGAACTAAAATGATAAATTTTCAACCAAGCGAACAAATTTGTAAAATAAACAGTTAAGCTTTTAAATAAGAGACTCCATTTTTAACAAAAAAGATAAATTTTTAACAAAATAGTTGAATTTTTAACTAGAAATATGAATTCTCTAGAAAAAGATATTTTTGTTATTCTTGATTATTTACAAAATATATTCGCAAATATATATGTATTTCAATTTGTGTTTAGAATAAAATGTTTAAAAAAAAATTTACAACCAAAAATATTAATTTTCTACCACACCAGACGAATTTTGAAGAAAAATTTAATTTTTAACGACACGACAAGTTTTCAAGAATTAAATTTAAATTTTCTATCTTAACTTTCAAATAAATTTCTAAATTTTCAAACCAAAAAAATTAATTTTCTAAGGCGAAGAATTATTTTTTACGAAAAACGACGCATTTTCAATAAAATTGATCAAATTTCAAACAAATAATTTAATTTTCAACGAAGAAAAAAATTTAATCAAAAAGTAAAAAATGTTCAACAATTATTTAAATTTTCAACCAAAAAACAACAAGTTTTCAATAAAGTATTTAAATTTTCAATCAAATACACAACATTCAACTAAAATACTATCTACCAAAAACAACGAATTTAAAGAAAATAGATAAAATTTCAAACAAATAATTGAATTTTGTATAAACAAACAAAATTTAACCCAAAATTAACAAATCTTCAACACGTATTTAAAGTTTTAACTAAAGACGAAAAATTCCAACTAAAATCAATATTTCTTAAACAAAAAAATTAATTTTCTACGAAGAAGAATAATTTTCTAACAAAAACGACGAATTTTCGACAAAATAAATAAAATTTCAAACAAATAGTTAAATTTTTACTAAATTATTTAAATTTTTTAACCTAAGACCTAAAATATCAACTAAAATGATAGAAATTTAAATTTAAAAAAATTCAACGATGAAGATTACTTTTCTACCATAAATAAATAAGAGTGTAAACAATAAAAATAAATAACACAATAAGCAGCCATAAGAATATAATGAAATATATAAATTGTGAAATACAATACAATTGAGCGGTTTTTTTACACATGAGCTAATTTTATTTTTAATCGCCTAAGCTCGCTTAGTAAACAAAAAATGATAGCGCGGCTGATAAGCAGAATGATTTTAAACTAGATTCCTCTAGAATTTTTAATCTCAGACTTCACACTTTTTCCAGTAAGATCTCTCTTTCTGGTTGAAAATTTATACTTTTATTTATTTTTGGTTAAAAATTGATTTTTTTAGTTTAAAAAATGAAGTATCTTATTACAAATTAATGTACTTTGTAGAAAAATAAACTCTTCGTTTGACCATTTTTTTTCGAAAATAAACAATTTTATTAAAAAGTGTTCTTTCTGGTTGAAAAGTTAACTTTTCTGTTGAAAATTCGCTTTTTTCAGAAAATGAATCATCTTGGTTGAATATTGAACTATTTTATTAAAAATTCATATTTTGCGTTAGGCCGAAAATTTCTTCCTTTGATAGAAAATTTAAATATTTTGTTAAAAAAATCGTTTTTTTTTTTGTTAAAAATTTATTTTTAAACTTTAAAATGTAAGTTATTTATTTTTCCTTAAAAATTCAACTGTTTGGATAAAAAATTATTAGTTACTTGGAAATTAAAGTATTTGGTTAAAAATTAATCTAAATACTTTGTAGACTATTTTGTTCATTTTTTTCTTTCTTATTTGGCTTCTACTGTTTTTTATTTTAACCTCAAATACGTTTTGGTTGAAATATCAACCAAGTAATATTAACTATTCAATGAAATTTTCATTGTTGCTTTGTAAATTTACAAAAAGTATTAATTATTTAAATTATTTTGATAAAAAATTAAGAGTTTGGCTTTTTTTAAGAGTCAATTTGTTTATCGAGTCAACTAAGAATGACTTTTCACTCAATTTTTTCTTTAACGCTTTGTAAATATACAAGTATTAATTATTTAAACTATTTCGATTTAAAAAATTAAGAGTTTGTCTTTTTTCTAAGAATGAATTAGTTTTCGAAGTCAACTAAGATTGAATATTCAATGAAATTTTATTTGTTGCTTTGTAAATTTACAAGAAGTATTAATTATTTAAACAATTTCGATGGAAAAAGTAAGAGTTTTGTTGTAATTCTACGAGTCAGTTGGTTTACGGAGTCAACTAAGATTGAATATTCAATGTAATTTTCATCGTTGCTTTGTAAATTTACAAGAAGTATTAATTATTTAAACAATTTCGATTTAAAAATGAAGAGTTTGGTTGTATTACTACGAGGCAGTTGGTTTACGGAGTTAACTAAGAGTGACTATTTAGGGGTTTTTCTTTTTTACTTTGTAAATTTACAAGAACAATTAATTATTTAAACAATTTCGATGGAAAAAGTAAGAGTTTGGTTGTAACTCTACGATTCAGTTGGTTTACGGAGTCAACTAAGATTGAATATTCAATGTAATTTTCTTCATTGCTTTGTAAATTTACAAGAAGTATTAATTATTAAAACAATTTCTATTGAAAAAGTAAGAGTTTGGTTGTAATTCTACGAGTCAGTTGGTTTACGGAGTCAACTAAGATTGAATATTCGATGTAATTTTCTTCGTTGCTTTGTAAATTTACAAGAAGTATTAATTATTTAAACAATTTCCATTTAAAAATTAAGAGTTTGGTTGTATTACTACGAGTCAGTTGGTTTACGGAGTTAACTAAGAGTGACTATTTAGGGGTTTTTATTTTTTTCTTTGTAAATTTACAAGAACTATTAATTATTTAAACAATTTCGATGGAAAAAGTAAGAGTTTGGTTGTAATTCTATGAGTCAGTTGGTTTACGGAGTCAACTAAAAATGAATATTCAATGTAATTTTCGTCGTTGCCTTGTAAATTTACAAGAAATATTAATTATTTAAACAATTTGGATTGGAAAAATTAAGAGTTTGGCTTTTTTCTAAAAGTAAATTTGTTTAGAGAGTGAACTAAGAATGACTATTCAATCATTTTTTTCTTTAATGCTTTGTAAATTTACAAGAACTATTAATTATTTACACAATGTCGAAGGAAAAATTAAGAGTTTGGTTGTATTAATAAGAGTCAGTTTGTTTATGGAGTCAACGAAGAGTGACTATTTAATGACTTTTTTCTTTGTCGCTTTATAAATTTACAAGAACTGTTAATTATTTAAGCAATTTCGAAGGAAAAATTAAGAGTTTGGTTGTATTGCTACGAGTCAGTTTGTTTACGGAGTCAACGAAGAGTGACTATTTATGGCTTTTTTCTTTTTTGCTTTGTAAATTTACATGAACTATTCATTATTTAAACAATTTCGATGGAAAAAGTAAGAGTTTGGTTGTAATTCTACAATTCAGTTGGTGTACGGAGTGGACTAATATTGAATATTCAACCTAATTTTCTTTTTTGCTTTGTAAACTTACAAGAAGTACTAATTATTTAAACAATTTCGATTGGAAAAATTAAGAGTTTTTTTTCTGAAAGTCAATTTGTTTAGAGAGTCAACTCAGAATGACTATTTAATCAATTTTTTCTTTAATGCTTTGTAAATTTACAAGAACTATTAATTATTTACACAATGTCGAAGAAAAAATTAAGTGTTTGGTTGTATTACTACGAGTCAGTCTGTTCACGGTGTCAACGAAGAGTGACTATTTAATGACTTTTCTTTGTCGCTTTATAAATTTACAAGAACTGTTAATTATTTAAGGAATTTTGAAGGAAAAATTAAGAGTTTGGCTTTTTTCTAAGAGTCAATTTGTTTACAAAGTCAACCAAGAATGACTATTTAATTACTTTATTCTTTGTTTCTTTGTAAATTTACTAGAACTATTAATTTTTTTAACAATTTCGAAGGACAAATTAAGAGTGTGGCTTTTTTCTAAGAGACCATTTGTTTTTGAATTTACCTGGGAATGTATATCCGATGACACTTTTCTATGTTCACTTGCAAATTCACAAGAATATTAATTATTTAAACTATTTCGTTTAAAAAATTAAGAGTTTCGCCTTTTTTCTACGAGTAAAATTTTTTTTATATAACTAACTATGTCTCGCCGATTACTATTTTCTATGCTGATTTGTAAATTAATAAATACTATTAAATATTTAAACAATTTCGATTAAAAAATTAAGAGTTTGGCTTTTTTCTACGAGTCCATTTGTTTACGGAGTCAATTAAGAATGACTATTCAATGCATTTTTTCACTGTTTTTTTTTTAATTTACAAGAAATATTAATTATTTAAACAATTTATATTAAAAAATTGAGAGTTTGTCTTTTTTTCTTTGAGTCATTTAGTTTACTTTAGTTTGGCTTTGTAAATTTACAAGACCTGTTAATTATTTACACAATGTCGAAGGAAAAATTAAGAGTTTGGATTTTTGTCTACCATTTAATTTGTTTACGGAGTCAACTAAGAATTACTATTCAGTCAATTTTTTCTTTAATGCTTTATAAATATACAAGAAGTATTAATTATTTAAACTATTTAGATTACAAAATTAAGAGTTTGTCTTTTTTTCTACGAGTGAATTTGTTTTCGAAGTCAACTAAGAATGACTAATTATGATACTTTTCTATGTTGCTTTGCAGATTTACAAGAATTATTAATTATTTGAACAATTGCGATTAAAATTGAAGAGTTTCGATTTTTTCGTAGAACAGGCTTAATTTGTTTACGAAATCAACAAAGAATGTATTTCCAATCACTTTTTTTCGATACTTTGAAAATTTACAATAATGATTTAGTATTCAAATAATTTTATCAAATTCAGAAATTGACTATTTTTTATATTTTGCACCATTTTCACATTTTAAACAAATTTATTTGTAAAATAAAATGTATGGAATATATATTTAATAAGAATTAAAAGAGAACTAAAACTTTATAAATGTAAGAACTTTCATTGTCATTAATTTCAGTATTTTTTTATTTTTCTTAATTTCTTCCATCCTAGACATTTGGCCAGTTGAGAGGAAAACTGCACAATAATTTATTCTGAACTCAAGAAATTTAAATAAGACCAAAATCAAATTTAAAATCCCTTTTTAACGTCCAACAACAAGATATTGTGAAAA
>JAWWLR010000158.1:58871315-58886738 GCA_035041075.1 Acraspis erinacei | reverse complement strand
TTTGGACCTCGGATTCGGATTCAGAGTGTCAAACCCCATAGGAAAACATATGTCACGTCCCCAGGTGACGACACTTTATTTTTTTGTGTGGCTGTGTTATTGAACTTTCTTGCTAGCCTGCTTTCAAATTCTGCTCGAGGCAATATCGTTGCTCCGGTGAAACGTCTTACTTTTTTTAACAAAGCTATATAGTGTAGAAATCCAAATTTGCTTAAAGAATGTTTTGTTCATTGCAAACAGGTTATAAGCCGATTATAAAATGGATCATCTTTTCAACGCCAAATGCATAGTCCTATGCAATGTTTATCAACGAAATATTTTCTTAGTTTCGAAGATCATCTTTAGTGAGATAATAAAAATATACGGTAGGGCGTAGAATTAAAAAAATAATAATTAAAAAAAGTTTATTTTCAAATCAAACTACATTCATTTTTATTAAATCATTATAATTTTAAAAATAACAATATTATTTTTATAATACAAATTTTATTTGAAAATAAGACATGAGACATAAGAAAATAATTTTATTTGCAGTTAAAAAAGAATTATTTTTATGAAATTACAAAGAGTTTAAAAAAGAACAGTATCATTTTTAACAAAATAAATGTATTTTGCTTTAAATTTAAAATTAAATTTTTAATGTTTCACAGAATAGATTAATTTAAACAAAAAAGGAATTATTTTATTAAAATAAATGATTAAAAAAAATTCAACGAATAATTCAATTAATGAAAAAATAAACTTCATTATAAAATTGAAAACAACGTTCATCAATTATAAATTTAGAACAAATAAAAAACAAATTTAACATATATTTTTAAATATAAAGAAAAATTAAAATTATTCCAATAACATAAAATATTCTAAAAGAATAGGATATTTTAAAAAATTGCTGATAAAATTCATAAATGTTATACAAATGTTTAAAAGATTTAAAAAGAAGAAAAATTTATATAAAAATTGATAAAGAAAAATGTTAAAAGATTTTCAAAAATATGTATAAAAAATATATTTGAAATATAATAATTGAAATTGTTTATATTTCTGAAAAAAGTTTTATTTTATTTTCTTATCAATTTTCAATATATATTTGTTTGAATTTTATACAAAATTTGTGTTTTAATTTTTGTTTTATTTTTATATATTACAATTTTTTTAATTACATAATTTAAAAAATTCACACTTTGTTCATTCATTATGCGATTCAATATTTTTACTATAATTTTAATTTTTATCGACAAATAAACATTATTTTGGTATTAAGCAGTAAAATTTTTAGAAACTTTTTGTTTGTTTTAATATACAAAATTAGTTTATATCGATTAAGACCAAAATTAATAACTAAAAATATTTATGAAAGTATATTTTCTATTATTTCAAAACTGAAATTGGTTGGTAGGTTGGTAATAAGCTGTTCTTTTTCTGAATTATTCCAGGTTTTCAAGAAAAGATAATGTGTTAATGATTTAGCGATGTTTTTTATAGACAGATTTACATAGCTAGCCATGAAATGAGTATTTAAATTAAATTTTTTTAATTATTTCTATATAGGATGCAGTTTTTCAGCAATGTATTTTGAAAGTCTGTTCTTTTAATTTACTTTTACTTTATTCGAACCTTGATTAAATCTAGTAGAAATGATACAATCAAACCATCACTCAGAAGTTCCTGGTCAAATTTCTTATAGCACTGTCACCAAATCCGTTTCAAGCCATAAAGACCCTTTTTTGTTAAACAAACTTTATTTCCTTCTTGGATCTTTTTCAGAATTTTCAAAAAAGTTGCCTCCAACTTCAACGTTTTTGTCAAGCTCTCTTCTTTGCTGATTATTCTGGGCAGTATCTCTTCTAACAATTCTGGAGCCTCCACAAAAATGTCTTCTTGGATGTTCCCATTCAAGAAGGCCGTTGTAACGTCTAATTGATGAACAATCATATCGTTTTTAACAGAAGGAGCCTTTAACAATCTAACTGTTCCAAGTATAATCACCGGAGAGAACGTCCCAATAAAATCAATTCCAGGACGTTGCGAATAACCTTTCGCCACTACTCGTGCTTTTCTTCTTTCTAGGATTCCTTCTGCATTGCATTTACTTCTAAGTACAATCCTGCATTCGATTGTACTCTGGTTCTCTGGACGATCAACCAAATTACAGGTCTGATTTTTTAACAAAGCTTTGAATTCTTCGTGAATTGCATTCTTCCATTATTCAGCTTCGCTTCCAGCTAGTGCGTCCGTCACCGAACTTTCTGCGTTATTTGCTCACTCCAGATGTTCTTTGAAAGGTGTTCCGGCGTGAAACGTATTGTCTTTCTTCTTCGCTCTACCAGGCTTTCCTGTTCTAATCCTTTACCAGGTGATTTATCTAAGGAAAATCCTTTACACCCAAGAGTTTTCCAATAAGAGAGATTAGGATATACTCCGCTCAATTTCTAAAATGTTGCACTCCCGTCCAGACTTCTAGAAGGAAATCTGTTTCTTACGTGGTTAGCTATTGATACGGCTGCTGCCCAAAATGATGGCGACAAGTTTCAATCAATTAAGAGACATCTCGCTATCTCTATTAGTGTACAGTTCTTCCGTTCACCCACCCCATTTTGATGTGGAGTATGCGGAACCGTGAATCATTTTGTAATACCACATTTTTGAAGATATTGATCTAATTTGCGGTTTCGGTACTCCGTGCCATTATCAGGCTGTAGCAATTTCATTTTTCTTCAGATCTGTCTTTCCGACATTGTTTGGTAGCTCTGGAAGGCTTCTGAAATCTCATCTTTACTCTTAAGGAATTTCAAAACACACCACCTTCAGGCATCATCATCGAATGTTGCGAAATATTTTGCTTTACCGATGGACTCTGTGCGCATTGGTCCTCACAAGTCCGTGTACATCAAGTCAAGCAACTCCGTTTTTTATGTAGAGCTCTTTGGAAATTGTTTTTGCGTGAGCTTTCACAAAACACACGTTTCACATATTCCGAGTTTTTCGTAGTCACTGAATTTGATTCCTTCAGATTTCATTGAATTCTTGACATATTTTTCTTTAGCATGCCGTAGCCTTTAGTGCGATAATTCCAATTTTCTAGAATTATCACTTTCAGGCAAGACATTCACCCGTCGACTATATCGGCGAACAGTTTTTCCGAACCTTTTTCTTCAGGAATGAAAGCTGAATTCATTCTAAAAGTCACTTCACAACCGTTGTCGGTGGTTTTTCCCCACGTATATCGAGTGGGTTCTTAAATCTGGGACGTAGGGAGTTCTCTCTCAGTTCACGGATTTTGTTTGATTACAAACGGTAACCAACATTTTTAGGGATCCTTTACTTTCCACCGTAGTAGTTGCACTATTGACCAAGTTCAAGTTATCACTCCCGCACTTTTCACGGTAAATCAACTTTTCTTTATCGTGACACATATGCGAAGTACAGCCACTATCAAGGCACCATTTAGTTCCGGGTTGTGTTGCTTCCGTTTTCAGCGCTAATTCTGAAGTAAAAGTTGTGAGAAACCCCATTTCTTCGACTTTTTATGCCTTTCCTGAGGTCATGTCAATTTGTGTTTTACAATCGAGACCCTTGTGTCCTATATTTTTACACTTATGAAACCTGAATTGAAAAGGCTTTCCTTTTTGTATCGCGTATCTCAATTGCATATCGAAAGTTCTCGAAGCTTGGAAGAAGACTGTGTAACAAAATTATTTTAAATAAATCCACCTTGATATTCTCTTCAATCTCTTGAAGTTTATCGACGGCGTCGAAGAACTTCCTAATGTGCTTCCAGACATCCCCCTGTTCCGCCAGTTTTTTCAGCATCAGTTGTATCAAAAGGGTAGCTTTCCGATCGGGTGCAGTAGGCTGATAAATTGTGTGCAGCTTCTGCCCCACGGCATGCGCTGTCTCACTTCCTTTAATTTGTTTAAGCTCAGAACGATTGATTGCTAAAACTAAATCTGAATATTCTTTCATGTCCGCGATTTCCCAAGCCCGCGTAGCTGCCACATTAGTGGCATGTCCGGGTACGATCTCAGGTTTCACCTTCTGTCAGCTCTTATACCCCCATGTGTCCTTTTTCAAAATCAGTGCCCGTACTTGGAGTTTCCACATATCAAACTTATCTTTTCCTAGAGCCTCGATACGCGCCGAGTGCGTCGAGGTCATTTCGTAACATTTTCAGAGATCACGCTTCCTCTCTAACTAAACTCACTTCCAACACGATTTCCGCCGGTTATTTTAATTTCAAGATAAAACGCGATCTTCTGGGCCTATAACCTGTAGGATCTGGAGAGACTGTGGATGTTATAAGAAATAAAACCCGCTTGCTAGTAAGGATATTTATTGTTTAATGATATAGGCCGCTTGGTGGTTCTCGAGAGACTAAAAAAGCGCCTCACTGCGGTCAGTAGCTACTCATGATGCGCATACATGTAATAAAATGGACAGATGCGTAGCTTACAATATATTCAACATGTCCCTTAAGGAAAAAAGATCTCTTAAAATTATTCGAATTTTTGTCCGTAAATTGGTTGGTAAGTATTCAATTAATATTCATACTTCAAAATTTAATTATTTCAGTTAAAAATTAAAGATGTTTAAAGTAACAACAATTAAAATTGTAACGTTCAAAGTTTCTACCTGTTTTGAATTTTGACGATTTTAGGCTTTCCATTTAAACATGTCAGGTTTGAAACATTTAATTTATAATTGCTCGTTTTAAATGCATAGTTGAATATGTCTACTAAGTAAAATTTTTATTTTTTCGAATTAATTTGTTTTTTATTATTATGTTTTAAAAATTGAATATTTGAGACTTAAGTGTATTAGTAGTGTGCTGTTTACCTCTGCCACTACACATATACATATTTCTTGCACTCGGTTCTTTTTTCCGTGTTTTGATATTGTAGAATACTAAAGTTTCAAACGTTTTTATTCTTTATTGAAATAGAAAGTCTCTCAGTGGCAATATTTCAGCCAATGTTCTAGCAACATGGCGCGGAAATATTTTCGAAACATTTCTTTGATCCTTTTCAGACACGTAAAGAAAGCCCAATCCAATATTCTTTTGGAATGTTGCAGAAATATTCCTGACCAATATTACCTGGTTCAGACATTTTAATGTTTCTTGAACATTGCTGAAATATTAATTGGAGATATTTCCAATGTTTCAATTAAATAGTCTAGAAATATTTCTAGAACATTGATTGTTATGGGGGTTACCATGTTCGAAATAAATTATTCAGATCTAGACCAAGAGGCAAAATAGCCCATTTATTAAAAAAGAATAATGATTATACGATACTTACCAGTTTCGTTTAGGAAAAGCGTGAAGATAAGCACAAGAGTACCGGAACAGAGTTTCATTTTTTTCTAGGTAGATTAAGCTGACTCGTTCAGAATTTCGTACAGCAAAACTTAAAACTTGCTAGGAATCTAGTCGCTAATTATATACTAATAGCTTGTCGCGCATATATAGGAAGCGGAGGGAACAATAGGTTAGATGATGTACACTAAATAAAGTTTTATTTATTTTCCTTGAAACTTTTCTCAATCGTCGAAGATAATGAGATGCTATCCAGGTGTTCAATGTTTTTTGTAATATGAAAATTGATTGAGGGTCGACGCGCCATTTCAAATAACTATTTGTATATCAGATATTTTATTTTAGAAAATGTAGCATTCGTGTAAAAATCTAAAAGTTCGTTAAAAGAAATGTTCCGTACATTCCAGAACATTTATGATACTAAAGCAACTCAAATTTACGAAATTAGGCTGCTGGAAACGAATTTTAGTAACACTTATAGTAAATTGATTAAGCTTTATTTAACTTCAGAATTCAGTTCACAATGAATCATGCTTTATTTGTCAATTTCTTTTTAAAAACAACGTACGTTTCCACCATGTTGCAGGCCTTCTTCAAGGTGATACATAACCTAACTTAAATAAGTAAAACAGATGTAATAAACTGATATCGAATTTATTTAAACTTACAAGGAAGAGAGTTGAACAAAATTTTATTTACTTATCGTGAAAAATCATTTGTCTTCAACTACTCACTGTAAAAGAAGTTTTGAATAGAAAAAATTATTCTTGTACTGAAAAAACGCATTCAGCCACCAGCTTTGCAAAATAGTATAACATACCTCCTGTTTTTTTCATAACAATTTAGTGCATTTTTATCACCAACTTTATTTATTTGGAAATTGGGGAATTTTTGTCTCCGTTTTTTTACATTAAAATTTTTGCTCAAGATTCTCAGATATGCAGGAAAATTTGAGAATGGAGAAATGAATGAGAAGGAAGGGGATTTGTTTGGTTGCCTTCTCATTTTTCTTTCCTCCTTTTTATTTTTGTCTAAATGAAGAATTAATTCTTATTTTCTTTTCTTTTTTTTTCTAGAAGAGGAAAGGGATCAAAAAGTCAACTGTTGTGTTGAATTTTCCTTAATTGTCATTCATTCTCTAGTTTGTTGAAAATTCAGGAATTCGTCTTGAACTGAAAAAACTGACGCTAACGAAATGGTTTCTTTAATTAAAGAAAAATATCTTTCCGATTCGATGTAAAAAGTGCAAAGCCAGATAGACCGACTATCATAAATCGTAGAAGCTTACAAGGTGCAGTAAATTCTCCACGGTTTGATGACAATACCTTCTTGCTCGATGCTTCCTTTGAATCATTGATATTATTGTTTTTCTCGAGATTTCTGTTAAAAATAATTGACAGAAGACGAGACGAGATCCATCGTCAAGGTTTCGAATAAATGAAAGGCTGAGTAGACTTTAGAAATAAAAACGTATAAGGACGAGTTTGGGCTTTGGTTGTGGAAACGAGGTGATGAGTGATGACACAATGCGAAGACAACAACTATATTTGTTATGTCTTTGACAGTAGATGTATTCAAGGATATGGTACGTGTCACACAAATGTTAACATTTGTGATAATAATTGGAGATTAAGAAAATTCAATTCGTCACTATCTACGATGCCCATTGCCCACTCCCAATTAAAAGCAATTATGTAGATTGAGCTTCTTCTATAGAGATTGATCTTGCCTGTCTTCTGAAGATTAATCTTAATTCTTCATTCATAAAGATTTAATTTTTTCCCTTTTAGCGTCATTTGATGGAAATTTTATTTTCATCGAGATTTGACGCGCTAAGAAACTTTTCACAAAAGATCAAGATCATTATCGATCGTTGATTCGACTTCTTGATTTCATTACGACCTGACTACTTTTGTATCCTCACTTTTCCATTCATTTTTATCATTTACCAAATTTTCTAATAAATTTTTGTAAAAATTTTTAACACTCAAAGTTTCGCTGAATTATCCTTCGTATGAAAAGTGGTAAACTCAATCTTGGTAGTAATGTTGCATAGTGGAAATCGACTACATGGTGTCCGCTCTTATATGGATGAATAAAAATTTAAAAAATAAATCGAAAATTCCTTTTCCAAAAATCAGTCGAAGTTTTAGTTTTTGAGTTATAGAATATTCAAGCTGGACCAATCAGGAGCGCGGTATAAACAATCGTGCGTGTGTGAGTGGGAGTCCAGCGTAGGATAGGGACCGCTATTCGCCCGTCGCTAACCCCACCTCGGCGCTCGCTTCACAAACACTGTATTGAACTCTCGCTCACGTACATACGTCTGTTTATACAGGACTCCTGATTGGTCCAGCCTAAATATTTTATAACTCAAAAACTAAAAATTTGACTGATTTTTGGAAAAGGGATTTTCGATTTATTTTTTTTATTTTTATACAACTAAATAAGTCTGGATACTTGAGTCTGATTATACCTTCTTTAATACACGTGAAATGTGTGACTACCTGCATTTTATTTTAGTTTAAAATTAAATTTTTTAGAAATGCAATTTTGACTTTCAAGCAAAATATAAAATAAGAATTATTTATATTTTTTAATGAAAGTAATTCTTCAATTTTTATAGTATATTTAATGCTTTTTATGTTATTGGCTGCTTAATTATTTTAACTAACTAATTAAAAAATATTTAAAACTAAACAAATTAAAAAATAAATTTTAATTAAAAAATAAATAAATTATTTGCTCTAAGGTTATGTTATTCAATATGGGATATGATTTGTATAATAAAAGTTTCTCTATATTTTGAAAACCCCTATTGGAATTATTTAAAAATATTATTATTTCTTCAAATTTTCTTCAATTTTCTTCAATTGTTTTATAGTTGTAATGAAAATAATTTATTACTGATTTTTGTATTATGAACTGATTAACTAACTGTTGATTGATTGATTTTTTTTAACTGAATATAAATGTTTTTCAATTAAGTCACATAAATTTATTATTTGCATCCAGGTTATGTAATTGAATATTGACTATTATCTTTACAATAAAAATTTCTTTTTTTGTTTAAATACAATAATTTTTTTTTAATGTTTGCGATGTTGGAAAATGAGTACCTGAATTCAATTTTCGAAATTATATGTACATACATTTTAATGAAAAGAATTATTAAATTATTTTTATTTTCTTTACTCATTAATTAATTAATAAAAGATTCTGCTAAAATTTATATTTTCTAGAATTAGTTAAAAGGCTTATAATTAATTAATGTTAAACAAAGACAAGTTGTAATTAAAAAAATATTAAAATGCTTCGATAAAAATAATTTTTTAAAGCATTCAATTATTTGAATTTTCAATTAAAATAATGGTTTTTTTTTGTTAAAACTTCAATTGTTTGGAATTATTTCAAAAGAAGAAGGTATTCGAAAATTAAAATTTTAAAAAATGTATAAAATTAAAAATAATTTGTTTTTTTTCAATGAAAATAATTGCTTGAGACTGTTTGTGTTTAGAACTGTTTAATTAATTTTTAGTTGAGTAATTTTGACAAAAATATTAAATTACATAAAGAAACTTTAATTATACTTAATTAAATGAAATTGCAATTCATTCATTATGTAATTTTATATTATTTAAAAAATCACCTAATAATTAATTAATGTATTCATAACGTAAAAAACATTAATCATCAGAATCATTTGAAAATCATGTAATTAAAATAGTAATGTTTTAATAAAAATAAAATTTAATCTTAAAAAATAAACTAAATTTTAATCTTTATTTAATTTAATATTTTGAAAAAATTATTCATCTAATAATTAACTTTCAAAGAAATATTTCAATTTTTATTTAAAGTGATTAATTTTGCAACAAAAAATTTATTATCTTTCAATTTGTTGAAATTTCAAGCTAACATGGTGAATTTTTTACAAAGTAGATGAATTTTCAAGGCGAAAATATCAAACAACGAAGATAAAATTTCTACCAAAAGAGATGAAGTTCTAATCTATAAAGATGAATTTTCAACAAAATTATTAAATTTCTACCCAAAGAAATTTTCCTAATTCATGAAAAAAATAAATTTTTGAATTCTCAAGTTAGGAAGATAAATTTGCTATGAGAGATATGAATCTTCAAATTGGAAATGTGAATTTTCCACAAAAAAGTTAATTTTCAACTAAATAGTTTATTTTGTTTTGAGATTGTCGAATATTCAAGCTACAAAGTCGAATTTTCAACCAAAAATTTAAATTTTGAAATAAAGTCGTGAATTTGCTACAAAAATTTAATTTTCTACCGATGAATTTTCTGAAAAATTCTTAAATTTTCAATCCAAAAAAAAAAGAAATTCCACCAAATTGTTAAATTTCGAAGCCAAAAAGATGAATTTTTCTACGAAAATATGAATTTTTATCCAAAAAGTTCATTTTCATAAAAAATGTTGGATTTACAAAAAAAATGAAATTTCGACCAAAAAATGAAATTATAAACCAAAAAGATAAATTTTCAACTCTTACAAAAAGAGATTCCACTAAATTGTTAAATTTCGAAGCCAAAAAGATGAATTTTCTACCAAAATATGAATTTTTATTCAAATGTTCATTTGCATAAAAAAGTTGCACTTGTTAAATGTTTAACCCTAAAAAAAAGAAATTCAACCAAATTGTTATATTTCGAAACCAAAAAGAGGATTTTCTACAAAAAAGATGAATTTTTATCCAAAAAGTTCATTTTCATAAAAAAGTTGGATTTACAAAAAAAGAAATCTCAACCAAAATATGAAATTATAAACCAAAAAGATAAA
The DNA here is from genome assembly GCA_035041075.1 of Acraspis erinacei. Lineage (NCBI taxonomy): Eukaryota > Metazoa > Arthropoda > Insecta > Hymenoptera > Cynipidae > Acraspis > Acraspis erinacei. The sequence continues at coordinate 58,876,612 of JAWWLR010000158.1, read as the reverse complement.
TTTTCAACTCGAAAAAAGAAATTGAACCAAATTGTTATATTTCGAAACAAAAAAGATGATTTCCTACAAAAAAATTTGAATTTTTATCCAAAAAGTTCATTTTCAGAAAAAAAGTTGGATTCACAACTAAAAAAAATGAAATTTCGACCAAAAGATGAAATTGTAAAAGAAAAACATAAATTTGCAACAAAATTGTTAAATTTTCTATCCTAAAAAAAAGAAATTCAACCAAATTGTTAAATTTCGATTCCAGAAAGATGAACTTTCTACAATAATATGAATTTTTATCCAAAAATGTCATTTTGATAAAAAAGTTGGATTTACAAAAATAAGATGAAATTTCGACTAAAATAGGAAATTATAAACCAAAAAGATATTTTTCAACTCTAAAAAAAAATAAATTCTACCAAATTGTTAAATTTCGAAGCCGAAAAGATGAATCTTCTACCAAAATATTAATTTTTATCCAAAAAGTTCATTTTCACAAAAAATGTTGGATTTACAAAAAAAAAATGAAATTTCGACCAAAAAATGAAATTATAAACCAAAAAGATAAATTTTCAACTCTCAAAAAAAGAGATTCCACTAAATTGTTAAATTGTGAAGCCAAAAAGATGAATTTTCTACCAAAATATGAATTTTTATTCAAAAAGTTCATTTGCATAAAAAAGTTTCAATTGTTAAATGTTTAATCCTAAAAAAAATAAATTCCACCAAATTGTTATATTTCGAAACCAAAAAGATGATTTTCTACAAAAAAATTTGAATTTTTATCCAAAAAGTTCATTTTCATAAAAAAAGTTGAATTCACAACTAAAAAAAAAAATGAAATTTCGACCAAAAGATGAAATTGTAAAAGAAAAACGTAAATTTGCAACAAAATTGTTAAATTTTCTATCCTAAAAAAAATAAATTCAACCAAATTGTTAAATTTCGAACACAAAAAGATGAATTTTCTAAAAAAAATATGAATATTTATCCAAAAAGTTCATTTTCATACAAAAAACTTGCAATTATTAAATGTTTAACCTTAAAAAAAAAGAAATTCCACCAAATTGTTTGATTTCAGAGCCAAAAATATTAATTTTCTACAAAAAATAGGAATCTTTATCCAAAAGGTTCATTTTCATAAAAAAGTTGGAATTGTTAAATGTTCAACCCTAAAAAGAAGAAATTCCACCAAATTGTAAAATTTCGAAGCTAGAAAGATGAATTTTGTACAAAAAATATGAATTTTCAACTCGAAATTTTTTTGCTTTGTTACTAAATCGTCGATTTTTCAAGCCAAGAAGACGGAATTTTCAACAAAATATTTAATTTTTCAACTGCTGAAATTTCAAGTTAAAAAGATGAATTCTCTACAAATTAGTTGAATTTTCAATAAAAAAAATATAAATTATTATCAAAAACTTTGTCCTGGCGGAAAATTAAATTAACTCAATAAAACCAAAAATACTACCCCTAAACGAAAAAGCTACCGGTTATAGGAGTTCAATATTAATGCTAGATATTTTTTATTTTCCTCCTTCCTCTATCCTACCAAATCATTTAAGTACAAAATTTGATATTTCAGCCCTTGGAAAGGGTCGGTTTCAGGACAGCTGTTTAAACAATTTTTTTATTAAACAAAAAATACTTATTTAGGCCAAAAAATTTGTTTTTTGCGGGCCGCCCTACTACGTATTTTTAAATTCAGACTACACAAAGTGTCCGGGATTACACAAAATTATAGGCTCTGGAAAAAGATTCTTCTCACAAATGAATCTATAAAAAGTTTTGCAAAGTAGAATAAGGAGAAAATTGATGAGGAGGAAGATTAAAATCTGTGTCAGGGGGTTAAAACATGTGGTTTACTGCCGGAAAGTGTGAGCTAGGAGGAGCTAGAGGAAGAGGGATTGAGGTGAAAAAAGAGCCTGAGCTTCATCAACGTCGTCCTCTTTGAAGGCAGGGTAGCAGGCTGGAATCTCGATTCATAGCTTGGCGCTATGCTACCTCAGTGCTCCCTAGGGAGTTTCGCGGTTTCTTAAATCAGGCCTTACCGCACACAATATCCAACTAACACGACCTACATTAAGGGCGGTTGGTGGTTGGCGGCACGCCAACATGCGAACGAAACAGCAGAGCAGGGTCGTTAGCAGATACCAGCGGACAATTAAGCGAACCGAATCGATGAGGCAAGTATTTAAGTTCTAGATTCTACAATCTAGAAAGCTACTCCCCAGCTTGCCTCAAATTTCACATGTACATTTTACAACCTCTCTAAGGTATTCTGCGGAATAAATTTTAGATCCCCACGAGAAGCCACACTCAATTCCTCTCCTGCATCCTTCCCATACATGCTTTTATGTTTCCTTTTATCTATCGCGATTCTGAAGTCTCTGCTCTACTTGTTTCCCAATAGGTCCCTTCCCTTAACTCTTCCTACCTGAAAACTTGTACCGTTTTTACATTTTGACTCCTTATAAATCTCCCCTTTTTCCATTCATTGTCTTTGCCTGTCTCTTTTCTCCATTTCTTCTTGTACTGTCCCATCTCTTATATATTTATCTCCAAAGAACTATTTTGTTCTTCTTTTTCTCGCGTTAGTTATATCGTCCTTACTCTCCTTTCTTCTACCTCCTTCACAAACTTTTTCGATATCTCTCTCTTTCCTATTACTTCAGTTATCCCTTTGTGCTTCTTCTCTCACCATACAAGCATCCTCCACTGTACCTCTAGCATCTATCTTTCATATCACTCTTTTAACCTTCTTAATTTCTTTCCTTTAGAGGCCATACCAGCGTATTAAACAAACGCATTCTCCTCCTATCTTTTTTAAACCTTCTTTTTTCTACTCCCCACAGCTGATGAACCCTATCACAGTTGTCTTTTAACTTTACTCCCCTCATAGTCCATTTTTCTTTCTCCTCTCTTCTTTGTTCAACCTCATTATCTTTTTCTTTTCTATATTTCGATTCTACCGTTTACCATAATTTTTCCGATCATCATCAGATTATGAGATCATCACATTGTCTTGTAACTTTACTCCCTTCATATTCCATTCTTTTCTTCTTCTCTTATTTTCCCAAACTTATTTTTCTGTCACTTACCTTCTACCTGAACCTTTATCTTCAATTTCTCCTCTGCATCCTTCTCATACATACTCCAATATTTTATTATCCCATTAATAGATTCCGCACATTCTCTTCTCCTTTCTTTCCAATAGATCCCTTCCCTTACATCTCCCGACCTAAATCTTGCTATTCTTGTCCACCTTCTCTCTCTCTCTCTCTCCATACCTTTTCCAAATACTTTGTTACTCTCTTTTTAATTATTTTGTATCATTTCTTATATTTTTATTTCTTAGTCATCCCCATTATTTTTATCAATTGTCTTTCTCTGCCTCTTTTCTCCAATTCTGCACAGCTTGCTTCAGTCTAATCTCCTCTATCTCTATAGCTTAGAAATTTCCTTCTATCTGCTTTCAAGCTCGTTAACTCTATCGTCTGTACTCTTCTCTCTTCTATATTCCTTTCGCCTCTTTAGCTTCTCTTAAAACTTCCATGCCCTCTTTCTTGTTCCAGTACTAGGTTCAACTCTTTCGCCTCTTCAGCTTCTCCTAAAACTTCCGTTCCCTCTTTCTTGCTCTAGTACTTGGTTCAATCCCTTGTGTTCCTTCTCTCACCTTTACATTTACGATAAAACAGTTACTGGTTTATAAAATGATGGCACGAGCAGCCCTCGCATATAATTGTTAACCTTCTCTGCCTTTTTCACTATCGGTCTAGGCTTTCTTTCCATAACTCTCGCAATCTCTCTCTTCTCCGAACGCTATTGTACATTACCCATTCCTTTAGTTAGCCCCTATATTTTCAGGCTAGAGAACCTCGTCTATACCTGGTATCTTCCCATCTTTTATTATTCCTACCACCTTAATTATATCTTAAAATGACAAGAGAAAGGAAAGAGCCTCCTTCCCTTCCCTATTTCCTCCATTCTCTCATTTCTTCCCTAATTTTCTTGCATGCTCCTCATAGCAAAGCAACAAAATATTTTTTATTAACTATCTTCATACCCTCGTTTACATTTTTCCTTCTTTTTCTATCTATATTTGAATAACTTCCAGATTTCTTCATCTTTCCTATCGCCTCCACCTCTTCTTGAAACCACTTATTCTTCTCCTATTTTTTATCACACATTTCTGTACACTCTTTTTTTTATATTCTTTTCCACTATTTTTCCCTTCTCTTCATTTCCTTAATTACTTTCTTACTTCCTGCTTCTTCACTTGACGTTCCTCATCGCATCCACTCCTACTCTCTCTCTCTTTCACTAACTTCTCTTTTGAACTCTAATCCCAAATCCCAAAGAAAAATGTAACTATTGGTATTTCTATCAAAATTTACTTTAACTTGAAGAGTTGATGACAACCAAAAAAGAAAAATTTTCAACAAAGAAGTTGTGTTTTTAATAAACAAGGATACTTTTTGACAACATTGTTTAATTGTTTTAAACGAAAAATTATTTTAAACCAATAGTTTAATTTGCAACTAAAAGAAAATTACAATAAAAAAAGGGTGAGTTAAATTTTCAGTTAAAAAATTTAGTTTAAAATTTTAATAAACTTTTCAACAAAATAGTTCAACTTTCCTAATTCATGAACTTTTAACTAAGAAAGATAAATTTTCAGTGTAAAAAAATTAATTTTAGCCAAAAAAACTAATTTTCGAGAAAATAGTTAAGTTTTCAGCCAAAAAATGTATAACAAAAATGAATAGTCTTCAAAAAAAAAAAAAAATTTTCATAGGCAAAAAAACAAACGTTCGACAATATAATTAAATTTTTAAGCAGAGAAATAAATTTGGTTATAAAAATAATTGTGGATTACAAGTGAATTGAAAGTGGATTACAAATGGATTACAAGTTACTTTAAATCAAATAATCTTTTTTCTGACTGTCTTTTCTGCTTGAATTTTTTATATCGTTTTAGATTTTAGGGAAGTTTGATATTGTGAAAAAATTAATCAATTGGTAATTAATTAATCAGTTTACAACATAAAAATCAACGAACAATTATTTTCATTGATACATTAAAATTATTTCTACTTTATATTTTTATAAAAATGAGAATTTTTCATAAAATTTTCAACTAATTTAAGCAAAGCTACAATATATTTGTCAAAATTGAACTCAGATACTGAATCTACAACATACATAATTTACATAATTAAAATAAAGTTATTTCAAAATAAAATAAAATCTTATTATACAAATTTATGTGGCTCAATTGAACAAAATTAAAGTTCACTCTGTATGTA
>JAWWLR010000158.1:58857017-58869233 GCA_035041075.1 Acraspis erinacei | reverse complement strand
CGGCCTGCACAAGTATTTGACCTTTTTATCGATAGTTTTTTTTAACCTTTTATGTGTTCCAAATACTTTTCAACCAATTTAAACATTTTTTTTAAAGAATTAGTTTTTTTAACTGCAAATTTAATTATTCTGTTTTTTGTTTTAAAAAATAACTATTTGATCAAAGATCCGCCGATCAAATTAATTTTGATGTTTAAAAGTATCTCCTGTAGATGAAAATTGAACAATATTTGTGAAAAATTAATCTACTTTGTAGGAAATTCAAGAATTTTTATAAAAAGTCCATTTTTCGCCAAAAATTCCATTTTTGTAAAGAAAATTCATATTTTTGGTTGAAAAATTAAATATTTTATTGCAAATTCAACTGATGTGTTTAAAGTTGGTGTTTTTGGTTGGAAACCGACATATTTTATTGCAAGCTCAACTATTTTATTGAAAATTAATTTATTTAAAAAAAAATAATATCGTTTTGCAGCAAATTAATCTTCTTCGTTGGAAATTCAAAAATTTTGTTAAAAAGAATTTTTTGGGTTGAAAATTTAACTGCTGTGTTGAAAATTCACGTTTTTGGTTGAAAACTTAATTATTTAAAAAAAAATTCAAATATCTCTGAAAATTCATCTATTTTGTAAAAAATTTACCTTTTTTATAGAGAAAAGCCATTTTTTGGTAAAAATTCAAATTTTGTGTTGAAAATTCGTCTTTTTGATTAAAAATTAATTATTTTGTGGGTAGCAAATTCATATTCTTTGTAGCGAATTCAAAAATTTTGTTAAAAAGTAATTTTTTGTTGAAAATTTAACTGCTGTGTTGAAAATTCATGTTTCTAGTTTAAAACTTAATTATTTGTTTAAAAATTCAAATATCTTCTTGAAAATTCATATATTTTCTAAAAAATTTACCTTTTTTATAGACAAAAGCCATTTTTTGGTAAAAAATTCGAATTTTGTGTTAAAAATTCGTCTTTTTCATTAAAAATTAATTATTTTGTTGGGCAGAAAATTAATATTTTTCGAAGTGAATTCTAAAATTTTGTTAAAAAGTAATTTTTTGTTGAAAATTTAACTGCCGTGTTGAAAATTCATGTTTTTAGTTTAAAACTTAATTATTTGTTTAAAAATTCCAATATCTCTCTGAAAATTCATCTATTTTGTAAAAATTCACCTTTTTTAATAGAGAAAAGCCATTTTTTGTAAAAAATTCGAATTTTGTGTTGAAAATTCGTCTTTTTGATGAAAAATTAATTATTTTTTTGGGTAGCAAATTAATATTTTTCGTAGCGAATTCAAAAATTTGTTTAAAAAGTCATTTTTTTGTTGAAAATTCGTCTTTTTGATTAAAAATTAATTATTTTGTTGAAAAATTAACTCGTTGATTAAAAATTCATGCATTTTGTTACAAAATTAGTATTTTTTGTAGCAAATTAATTTCTTCGTTGCAAATTCATGATTTTGGTTGAAAATTCAACTATTTTATGAAAAATTGATCTAGTTTGTAGGAAATTGAACAATTTTGTTAGAAAATAATTTTTTCGTTTGAAAATTGATCTGTTGTGTTAAAAATTCTTTTTTTTTTATAAGAAACTTGATTATTTTGTCGAAAATTCAAATATTTTTTTGAAAATTCATGCAATTTTGTTAAGCATTCGCCTTTTTTGGTAGACAAAGAATCTTCACTTTTTTATTGAAGAATTCAAATGCTGTTTGCAAAAAAATTATTTTGTTTTTAGGGAATTTAACAACTTTATTAAAAAGTAATTTGTTGTTGTTAAAATTTCAATTATTTTCTTGATAATTCATCTTTTTTAAGTAAGTTAATTAGTTTGTTGAAAATTTAAATATTTCTTTGATAATTCACGTATATTGTTAAAAAATTCACTTTTGATAGAAAATTAATCTTCTCCGTTGAAAATTCATGATTTTATTTGCAAAATTAACATGCCTTTTCAAAAATTAATCTACTATGTAGGAAATCCAAGAATTTGGTTAAAAAGTTACTTTTCTGGTTAAAAATTCAACTTTTATGAAAGTTCATCTTTTTGGTTTAAAAATTAAATATTTTGTTGAAAATTTAACTATTTGGTTATGAATTTATATAATATATGTTGTTCAAAATTTGTCTTTTTTTGTAGAAAATTAATCTTCTGGCATTTTTTTACTGAAAGCTTAATTAGTGTATAAAATTCATCTATTTGTTTGAAAAATTAAATATTTTCTTAAAATTTCAACTATTTAAATTGGTCTTTTTTGGTAGAAAATTAAACTTTTTTATTGAAAATTAATGATTTTGATTGAGAATTTAACTATTTTGTGAAAAACTAATCTTTTTGATTGAAAACTAGAATATTTGGTTTGAAACTTGAACTATTCGGTTGAAAAGAAGGCAGAAAGAGTGAATTCTGTTCGGGCTATTGAATAAGCTTAAAAGAGCTTTTCTACCGTTTTATGTATTATTAGACGTGGAAGCGGAGCCAAGAGTTTTTAAACGTGTATACTGTCACTCAATTGTTTCTCTTTCGAATTATTCAATGTGAGATGAGAAAATAGAGAACGAAGTTTTATATTGGATGTACAACCTTTTGACGTGCCCCAGTTTAATAAAAAATATTACATTGCCAATAATTCTCGAGTGAAACTGGAGAGCCACTTATTGCGAGAAATACCAATATTTGCTGTCTGTCCTGTTTTTAGAGTTTCGTAGCTCCGGACAGAAACCCTTATAGTTCCGGCCTGCTTTCCGTCCGTCGTACTTTTTTCTAAGAAATGGAAGCCAGGTGAACTCCTAACTTCTAACATACAGTTTAGGGAACTCAGGGAACTCAGGGAACTCAGGGAACTCAGGAACCTCGGAGAATTCAGGAACCTCGAGGAACTCAGGAACCTCAGGGAATTCAGAGAACTCTTGTAATTCAGGGAACTCAGGAAGAGGAACTAGAAAAAGTGAGGTGCAATCCTGACTACTAGCTTATAAGTCACAACTCAGAGAATTTAGGGACCTCAGAAAACTCAGGGGACAACGGAAAACTCAGGGAACTCAGGAACCTCAGGAAATTCCGGGAACTCACTGAACTCAGAAGATAGGAACTATAAGAAGTAATGTAAACTCCTAATTTTCAAATCAGAACTCAGGGAATGTATGGAAGTCAGGGAACTCAGGGAACTCTAGGAATTCATGGAACTCAGGGAGCTCAGGAACTATTGGAAGAGGAAGTAGAAAAAGTGAGGTGAAATTCTAACTACTAGCTTACAATTCACAACTCAGATAATTTAGGGACCTCAGAAAACTCAGGGAAATCAGGAACCTCAGGAAATTCCGGGAACTCACTGAACGTAGAAGATAGGAACTATAAGAAGTAATGTAAACTCCTAACTCCTAATTTACAAATCAGAACTCAGGGAATGTATGGAAGTCAGGGAACTCAGGGAAGTCTGGAAACTCAGAGAACTCAAGGAATTCATGGACCTCAGGGAGCTCAGGAACTATTGGAAGAGGAACTAGAAAAAGTGAGGCGAAATTCTGACTACTATCTTACAAGTCACAACTTAGGGAACTGAGGCACCTCAGAAAACTCAGGAGACACATGGAACTCAGGAACCTCAGAAAATTCTGGAAACTCAGGAAGTGAGGAGAAGTCCTAACTGCCAACTAACAAATCACAGCTTAGGGAACTCAACGACCTTGGGAAGCGTAGGAATCCCAGTGAGCTCAGGAAACTCAGGGAACTCAGGAAATTAAAAAACTAAGGGTATTCGAGTAACCCGTGGACTTTGAGGAATTGAGAGAACGAAGTTTTAGTCCTCTTTGAGGAATTGAGGAAACTCAGGGGAGAGGAACTAGCGGAAGTGAGAAGTACTAACTCCTAACTCCTAACTTACAAATCACAATTTAGGGAACTCAGGGAACTCAGGAAAGAGGAACTAGAAAAAGTGAGGTGAAATCCTAACTCCTAATTTACCAATTACAACTCAAGGACCTAAAGCAAATTAGGGAACTTAAGGAATTCAGGGATCTTAGGGAACTCAGGAACTAGTTTCAGGAATTAGTTTACGAATCATAATTCAGGGAACTTAGGGACCTCAGAAAACTCAGGGAACTCAAGAACCTCAGAAAATTCCGAGAACTCAGGGAATTCAAGGAACCCACGGAACTCAGAAGTGAGGAAATAGCGGAATTGAGGAGAAGTGCTAACTCCCAACTTACAAAACACAACTCAGGAAACTAAAGGAACTCAGGAACCTCAGATAGCTCAGGTAACTAGGGGAACTCAAAGAACTCGGGGCACGCAGGGAACTCTGGGGACTCAGGAACCTCATGAAATTCAGGGAAATCTTAGGAACCTCACAAAACTCATGGACCTCAAAGATTTCAGGGACCCCAGGGACCTCAGAGAATTTAGGGACCTCAGAGAGCTGAGGGAACCCAGGGGACTCAGAGGCGTCAGAGACCTTTGGTGAGAGGAACTCCGGGGACCCAGGGGAGAAGAGCGAGCGGCAAGGAGTAGAAGTCCTAACTCCTAACGTTCCTGTCACATCTCAAGGAACTCAGGAAATTCAGGAAACTGAGGTACCTGAGGAAAATCTGGAGAGAGGAACTGGGGGAAGTGAGGTAAACTCCTAACTCCTACCTAATAAATCACAACTCAGAGAACTCAGGGACCTGATGAAATTCAAGACCCTCAAGGAAATCAGGGACCAGAAGAATTTAGGTGAAATCATAACTATTAGCTTCCAAGTCACCACTCAGGCAACTGAGGGGGCGTAGAAATGAGGGGGGTAGGGGAAGTGTTGGAAAATATTGGGAAATGAGGAAAGGGGAAAGTAGATAAGTAAAAATGTGGGTGTTGGAGTGGAAGCGTAGGTTGAAAAACGATGAGGGGATATAGCCTGACTTAATTAAAGTAACTCAAAGTAATCCATTGTAATCCATTGTAATCCATTTGTAATCCATATACCATCCGCCCTAATCCACTTGTAATCCAGATAATTCTGAGTTTTTTGGTAATACCAATAATCCATTTGTAATCCAGTCTAATCCACATATATACCAGGATAATTAACTTGTAATTTGACTAATTGGGAGTAATTTAGGTAATTCAAGTAATAAAATTGTAATCCTGATTAATATAGATAATTCGGAATAATCTACATACGTAATCCAAATATTTTTAAACTATTTTGTTGGAATATTTTTTTTTAAATTGACTTTTTTTTAACTGAAAAGTTAACCCTTCCATTTTTGGTCGAAAAAAATATATTCTTCATCGAAAATTCATAACTTTGTTTAGTAATTCTCCTATTTGGTTGAAAAATTAATCTACTGTAAGAAATTCAACGATTTTGTAAAAAATGTTATTTTTTCCTAAAAATTGAACCGTTGTGGTAAAAATTCATTTTTATGATTTAAAACTTAAATATATAAGATTAATATTCGTCGTTGAAAATTCTTGATTTTGGTTAAAAATTCAACTATTTGAGAAACAATTAATTTACTTTAAAGAAAATATAACAATTTTGTTCAAAGTCCCCTGTTTTTTATTTGAAAATTCCACTACCTAATTGAAGTTCTAATTACTTTATTAAAAATTTTCTTTCTGGGTGAAAATTCTTGATTTCGCTTGAAAATTTCCTTGCTTGAAAATAATTTTTTCCAGTTGAGAATTGAACTATTTGGGTGCAAAATTTAACAATTTCGTTGTCATTTTTTTTTCTTTGTAGGTGAAAATTGATTTTTTACCTGAAAATTTAAATATGCCATTTATTATTTTAAATTTACCTTTTTCAGTTAAAAATTATTCATCTTTTTTAATTGAAAATTCTTTGTAGAAAATTCATCTTTTGGGTTTGAAAATTTATTTCCTTTTATGGAAATATTTTTCTCTCCAGAAATTGATAATAAAATAAAAATTTATTTCAGAAGCAATAATAAAATATAATAATTCCTCTCTCAATTTCTGTGTAATGTTTTTCTATGAAACGCTTGAAGAACGTAAACAATGTTTTTTGTAGACCTACTCTGTCACTGATATTTTAGTGTCGATTACAAGAGAATATCTTTTGATAACTTAACTTGTTTACAAGGAAAATATTTCTACTTTAAATATAATAATATCGATGTAACATTATAATATATAAATATGATATAATAATTATATTAATTATTATTATTAAAATTTTAATAAATAATAAAAATTTCAATGGAAAATTTTCTACATCAAAAAAGAAATGAAGTCCTTATTAAATTATATTTTTTTATTAATTGTTGATCTTCTTAAATTGTTGAATTCTCAATTAAAACTAATTTTAAACCAACAAGATTAATGTCCTCCCAAAATCGACAAATTGTCAACAAAATGCATACATTTTTAACCAAATAAATAAATTATTAAACAAGAATATTAATTTTCTACCAAAAAAGACGAATTTTCAACAATTTAAATAAATTTTTAACTACATAGTTACATTTTTTACTAAAAAAGTCAATTTATAACAAAAAATGAAATAATTAAATTATTTATTTCAAAAAATTAATTTAAAATTGGAATTATCTACCAGGTGGTTGAACTTTCAAGCCAAAAGGACTTTTTTAAAAGTACATTTAAATTTAAAATATGGTTAATTTTGAACTGAATATTTAAATTTTCATTAATAGATGCATTTTAAACTAGAATTATAAATATTTAACCAAGAAATTGAGTTTTGAAGAAAGTGATTTAAATAATAATGAAAAATTTTAATTTTCAAGAACAATATTTGAAACAAATAAAATTTTAGTTTACAATCAACAATAGTTGAAATAAACCAAAAAAGATTATTGTCCAATAAAATACCAACTGCTAAAAAGAAATAATTTTCTATTAATTTGAATTAATTTTAATAATTTTCAATTAATTTCGATTAACTTCAAATAATTTTAGTTAATTTCATTTAATTTCATCATTATTTTTTTTCATTAATATTAAATGCATTCAACAAAAAAATGCAGTTATAACCAGCAAAATTGATATTTGCACACAAGAAGATTTATTTTCTACCAACAAGGGCGAATTTGGAAAGAAATTCATGGACTTTTAACCAAAAAGCTAAATTTTCAACCCAGAATAGAATATTTAAATTTTAATTAAAAAAATTAATTTTTATTTTTTTAAAACGAATATTTTTAATAAAAGTTATTAAATTTCAAAGAATATTTACAAATCGTAAACAAATTTATATCATTTTGACTATTATACTTTTTATTTCCTCTAAAATTACTATTGTTAATAAAAATCTCATTTCAATTTAAAAAAGTTATAAGATTTTTCAGCTATCATTTAGAATTATAAAATTCAACTCCGCTGGGATTCGAACCCAGGCCTGTCAGATTTCCGGTCTAATGCATTTTTCCCACAATTTAAAAAAAATCAATCAATCAATCAATCAATCAATCAATATGGATTCTAGAACAGTTGATAACAATTAACATACAAAATTATTTGAATATTTACAATATTTGAACAATAGAAAATGGACAATTATCAAAAATATTGTCCTTGCTTTTCTATTATTTTAGATAATAGATACTATGAAATGCCAAATTTGTGTATTAATAATAATATTAATTGACGGGAGTGGAAAATTATAAAGCGTGGAGTTGAGGTGATTAATTAGTTTCAGTGCTCTCAGCAGTCTCGCGAAGGGAAGAACTTCAGATCATTTTTCAAGAAAGATCCTCTAAATTTAATGAATTGAGGAAATTAATTTAGGAAATCTAAAACATCGTGGTGTTTGTTTCATAAGCCATCAATTATGTCCCAAAGTGGTTCATTAATTTTTTTAAAAAAAGGGTATAATTAAGATGTATGCTTTAAATAATTTATTTTAGCTATTCAAAATTAGAGTGATGAAAATTTTAATTTTCCTGTATCAAATTTTTATCTAAAATCTGTAGCTATTTTTCAAAATTTGAGCATAATAAATTCCACTTTAATCTTTTCCTATTTCTATCCACCTAAACTCCCGTCTATCCTTTTCTATCCCTTTGTTAATATCAATTTATGTCCATCTGTTTCAATCGCTTATTTTCTATCTCATCCTATCCATCATCTATTGATGACAATCTTTTACTATATCTCTTTCAATCCAAATTCCCGTCAATCTTTTTCAATTCCCTCTTATCTATCTCATCCTATCCTTTGAAATCCTATCCTCTCTCTCTCTCTCTGTCAATCTAAATTCACATCTATCTTTTTTAATCCCCTCTTCTCTATCTCATCCTATCCATCATCTCTCCACGTCAACCTTTTACTATATCGTTGTCAATATAAATTCCCGTCAATCTTTTTCAATTCCTCCTTCTCTATCTTAATCTATCCTTTATCGAACCGCGTCAAAATTTTTTATATCTCTGTTAATATAAATTCTCTTCTATCTTTTTTGATCTTCTCCTTTCTATCTCAATGCTACATCTGTCAGCGTCCATCTTTTTCTATTCCCTTCTCAATCTAAATTTACATTTACCTTTTACAGTACCATCCCTGCTATCTTATCCTACCCTTTGTTTGTCCATGTCAATCTTTTTCTATCCTTTTGTTAATCTAGATTCACGCCGATCTTTTTCAATCCCCACTTCTCTATCCCATCCTATTATTTATCTATCCTCTTCAATATTTTTAAATACCCTCTTTTCTTTTCTATCTTATCCTATCCTTTATTGGACCACCTCAATATTTTCTATCCCGCTGTAAATCTGAATTCCTATCTATCTTTTTCTATGCCTTTCTTAATCTAACTTTCCATCTATCTTTTTCAATACCCTCTTCTCTATCTCATCCTATCCTTTGTCTATAGACGTTTGCCTTTTTCTAACTCCTTATCAATATAAATGCACCTTTACCTTTTACAATGCCCTCTTTACTTTCTCATCCTAGCCTTTGCCATCCTATCCTATCTCTCTGACAATCTAAATTCACGTCTATCTTTTTCAATCCCTTCTTTGTCTGTCCACGTCAATATTTTTCTATCTCTATCAATCTGAATTCCCATCTATCGTTTTAGATCTCTTTGTTAATCTAAATTCACATTCATCTTTTGCAATCCCCACTTCTATATATCACCCTATCATTATCTATCCTCTTCAATAATTTTCAATGCTTCCTTTTATTTTCTATTTTATCCTACCCTTTATTGAACGTCTATCTCTTTTTAATATGAATTCACGTCCATCCTTTTTAATCTCATTATCTATACTGCTTTTTTTCTACTACATTTACTATACTACATTTACATTTTTGCAATGCCTTCATTGCTATCCCATCCTATCCTTTATCTATACACGTTAATTTTTTTCAATCTCATCCTATCCTTTATCAAAGAACGCCATTATTTTTCTATCTCTCTGTCAATCTAAATTATTTTCTATTCTTTTTAACCTCATTTTCTCTATTTCATCGTCTCCTAATATGTCAACGTATACCGTTTGCCATCTCCTTACTAACCTAAATACATTTTTACCTTTCACAATACCCTCTCTGCTATCCCACCTTATCCTTTGTTTATGTACGTTAATCTTTTTCTATCTCTGTGTCAATCTTACTTACCGTCTATCTTTGTCTAACCGTTTATCGATTTAAATTCACGTCTATCATTTTCAATCGACTCTTCTCTTTCCCATCCTATCCATCATCTGTTCACGTCGATATTTACTATCTCTCTGTCAATCTCAATTCTGAACCATCTTTTTCAATCCCCTCTTATCTATCTTACCTTATCCTTTATCGAACCACGTCAGTATTTTTCTATCTGTCAATATAAATTCCCATCTATCTTTTTAATCTCCTCTTCTCTTTCTTATGCTATATACAGCATCTATTAACTTCCATCTTTTTCTATCTTCTTAACAATTTAAATTCACCTTTAGCTTTTACAATAGTCCTTCAGCTATCTCATCATATTCTTTGTTCATCCACGTCAATCTTTTTCTATCGCTATCAATCTGAATTCCCATCTATCTTTTTCTATCCCTTTGCTAATTTAAATTACACGCCCTTCTTTCTCAATTCCCTCTTCCCTTTCTCATTCCATCCATCATCTATCCACTTTAATATTTTACTGTCTCTCTGTGAATCTA
Source organism: Acraspis erinacei (assembly GCA_035041075.1). NCBI lineage: Eukaryota > Metazoa > Arthropoda > Insecta > Hymenoptera > Cynipidae > Acraspis > Acraspis erinacei. Next base: position 58,859,129 of record JAWWLR010000158.1, on the reverse strand, counting down.
AATTTCCTTTAATCTTTTTCAATCCATCTCCATCTTATCCTATCCTTTATCTAACTTCGTTGATATTTTTCTAACTCTCTATCAATCCTATCACTTTTTCAGTACACTCTTCTTTATCGCACCTTCTCCTTTATCTATTCATTTAAATTTTTTTCTATCTCTTTGTCAATTCAAATTCTCGTCTATCTTTTTCAATGTACTCTTCTCTATCTCATCCTATACTTTATTAATAAAAGTCTATCTTTTTCTATCTATTTTCCAATCTGAATTCATATGTAACTTTTTCAACCCCCTCTTGTCTATCCTTTACAATCTCCTCCTCCCTATCTCATCATATCACACATTAATCAATGTCTATCTTTTTCATGTGTCTTTCAGTCTGAATTCGCGTCTATCTTTCTCAGTCTCCTCTTATCCATCACATCCTATTCATTATCTATCCATATAAATCTTTTGCTATCTCTGTTAATATAAATTTCTGACTATTTTTTAATCATCTCAGGCCAATCTCATCTTTTCTTACATCTAATATATCCATCATAATTATGTATCTTTCTTTTTCAATATCCTCTTTTATATCTCATTCTTTCTATCCTTTAACTATTCATGTCAATCTAAATTCCCGTCTATTTTTTTCAATCCCTTTGTTAATCTAAATTCACGTCCTTCTTTTTTTGCAATCCCCTCTTCACATTTCATCCAATCCTTCATCTATCCATGTGAATCTTTTTCTATCTCTTTGTCAATCCATATTCCTGTCTATCCGTTTTAATCTCCTCCTCCCTTTCTCACCGTATCCTAAATCTATGAAAGTATATCTTTTTCTATATATTTCTTAATCTAAATCGTACGTCTATATATTTCAATCCCTCTTCGCTACCTCATCCTAGCCTTTATCTATTTATCTTAATCCTTTCTTATCTGTGTTATATAAATTCCTATTTATCTTCTTGAATTTCCACTTCCTTATCTCGTCCTACCCTTTATATATCTACGTCCGAATTTTTCTATCTCTTTTTCAATTTAAATTCCTGTCTATCTTTTTTAATCTCCTCTTCTCTATGAATCAATCTTCGGGCCTATAAGTAGATAGAATTAAACAAAGGAAAAGATAAGAGTCTTCGGCTACGAAAGATAGAGAAAGAGATTGAAAAAGATTAAAAAAGATTGAAATTTGTGATTCATAGATAGACTAATGGATAGAAAAAGATAAGAATCCTCGGTCACGAAAGGTGGAGAAAGTGTGAACAAATTATTGAGACTAGGGGTAGGAAAAGATAGCGTGTTAACGATTAAAAGAACTCATTGAGAGAGATAAAATAGTTCTATCTTTTCCTATCCCCAATTTCTATCTTTTTCAATCCTTTTCAATCCTTTTCAATCCTTTTCAATCCTTTTCAATCCTTTTCAATCCTTTTACTTCCAGCACAGCAAATCAGTGTTGTTTTATTTATAAGGGCAAAGTATTCAAGTTAATTTCATCTTTTTTAAACAATCTGTTGCAATTTTGTTAATGAAAATTTAATTTCTTCTGAATAGTTTAACTTCAAATAAAAAGAAAAGAACGTTTACGTCTTGATAAAGGAATGTCTTCGGGATTGCAATAAATTTCAATAAATCTTTAGAAAGTAAAGTCGAGCGTGAAGTTGAAAATTTCCTTAATCACGAAAACTCTCAACAAGATAACTGGTTGTTTTATTTTTTTATCATTGCAAAAGCGCAATTCTGCGAGAAATTCAGTAGCAATAATAATGTTATAAATAAAAGACAATGTAGGAATGCATAAAAAAATGGTATGAACATTTAGATTTGTAACAATCATTTTATGATTGGAGATAAATTAGGAATAAATCTTCCAAGGGTCTACAACGTTGACTGGAATCAACGAGTGCGAAGTGGAAAATTAACTTTCTTTTTCGAGCACCATTTCCAGATTTCTAACCCAATATTTTACAAGTATTAAAAAAATAATTTAATATTTATTTAAAATATTATTCATTATATTTTATTAACGATCAAAATTCATATTTATTTATCGGATTGTTTTGTTACTTATTTTATTATTTTGTTGAAAATTCTTTATTTTTAATTTGAACTTTTTTGGTTGCAAAT